>QEOT01001216.1:4197-44360 GCA_003123785.1 Pterocarya stenoptera
ACACCATCTGATCTGATTTCTTGTGGCAATGACGAAACGGGATATGTACCTTTCAAAATGGGTTCGGGTTCCCAATCTCAGAGATCCCAACCCAATCCGTCACACGCGCGCGCACACAGAAAGAATAAACGAAGGAGAAGAAGATCCAATTGAAAGGAACTGGGTTTTTTTTTTTTAATACTTGGAAGTTTGGGAGTCAGTGTGAGTCTTCTTTCTTCTCCTGCCGCTGCTTCTTTTTCAACCCTCGAGCTGTGTTTATTACAACTCTGCTCTAAGCATAAAAAGACACCAGCGTCTCCGTTGGCTTCTGCCTGCAACTGCGCCCAGCTGACTCGCACGTTTTCCTATTGTTTTTCCAACATCACACTTATCTTCTTTCTATTGGACATTTCATTTCCAAGACTTCATTACACTTATCCTTACTTCCACGATCTACATTTCACATTAAATGCGTACTTTTACAACTATATGTATCTCAAATCCTACAATGTAATTTCAACAAAAACTGAACTACAACCTTAATGTTTTATTGTATTGAGTTATTCTATTCTTAAATTCGTCTATAAAACACATCATTTATATTATTTAAATAATTAAAATTTAATTTATAAGATTTAAATTTTAAAATTTATTTTTAAAATTAAATTATATAATTTAAGCACTTCATTATAATCATTCACATCAACTTGTATAAAAAAAAAAAAAATTATCATTTGGACTCTTTTTTTATGAATAAAATTAGTCACACGATAAATGTTGTGTTACATATCAAACTTATAAGTAACATAACTCCACTTTTTTTCTTCACCTTGCTAAAATTCTTTAGGACAACAAAAACACTTGCCAAAAAAAAATATTGAACAATAACTTATGAGTAATGTCAGATATAGTCTTATAGTATGCAAGTTCTGTATACTTTCTTTAAAAAAAAATGGGATCTACATATCATTTTTCACCCAGATTTATCCACTTTTTCAAAGAGGATACACGAGACTGAAACATCCTAAAACTGCAAATAGCCATTTCTCCAATTATTCTCCTATTTCAACTTAAAAAAACAAAAAAAAGAAGGAATGAATGTGTCACTGTATTCCAAAAAGGGTTGTCTGAGTAAAACAAATTGATCTATCCTTTTAAATGGTGAGGAGACGATTGGTGGAGTGCAGCCCTGTGTCGACAGAATAATGCGGTGGTGATGAGGGCCGCCCTGTATTGACAGTTGGGCTAGTTTCTTAGGTAGTGAACAAACAACATATTTATTGGGCTAAATCTCAACGCTAGTGACCAATTTATCGATTAGAACTGCTTGTCGTTATTGATTTGTAGTTGACTGGACATCATTTTCCACAATTTGGACCACTTGTCCCAAAGTATACCCAACATTCGAAAATAATTATAAGAGGACAAAATAAAAATGCAAGAGGGCGAGAGCACTAAGCTATTCTTCTATGGATTTGGGTTTCTAAAGTTTTTTTTATTGGATTTTAGAATTTAGAGCGCGAGATAAATAGACATACGAAGGAGACCTTACAATATTTGCAACAGTTTAAATGAATTTTTTGGACAGAATTATATATTTAATAAATACTGTAAGACTCACTTTACGTATATATATTTTTTATTCTATACTTTAAAATTTGGTAAAAAAAAACTCTAGAGAATCTTTAGCGGAGCTTGATATATTAAGAATTGGTTTGTTGGTTGATTTGTTTATGAGGCTTGTTTTTATTGTATCAAACCTTGTTTGAGACCTTCAAATATCAAGAAAGTTGGGTATACAAATAATAAATGAGTAGACAAAAACGTGCTTGGGTTGCATGTTCAATGTTCATACATCGATCGATGACATAATTGCCTCCTGCCGATAAAGGCCACTTGCATGGGATGATGGATGACCGGATCTCCCATGCATGCATGCACTACACTACTACTCCGGCCATGACCTCGTTTGCTAGTTTTCAATATTGTTTGGTCATAATTTCCTTTGCTCTTAATTAGAGTACTTAAATTTGAAGATTATATACATTATGGCTCTTCGGCGACCTCCACCACCTTTCACATGACGCCACTGGCCATCATTTCTTAATAATTAGCTCTAATTGTTTGATGATGTACGTTCTAAGAGGATTTTCCTCACTTCACATAGTCCATTGGGCCTTGGCCTAATACACGGCCACAGGGTCCCAAGGCTGCCCATGAAACATAGTGTCTATAAGGAAAATGGATCAAGTGGCTGACGGGACAGATCTGCCTGACATCGCTCGGCCACGTTCTAGACATGGAAACTTGTACGAAACATAGCAGAAAATACGAAGAATCCTCGATCCTCTGATATGGGAACATTGACGAATCACAAATGATAAAAACAAGGCTAAGGAACCACGCCGCATTAATGACATCACTACCTGAATTACATGCCACATTAATGGTGCCATCACAAAATCACGCTGTGTTAAAGGAATCTGACAGAAGGAAAAGTATGAAGAGCGCAGACTCCGTAGGGATAGACACGATCTGTTCCCTCTAAACTTATAGTATAAATAGCAAGTCTCAAGTACGAGAAAACTCTCTGATCTTTAAAATCTTTCACTTATTTACAAGCTTCTAAGAGAATTTATTGACTTTAGCATCGAAGACTTCCCAACCCTAAGGCCGCCATTTCCCAATTGCCTTCTCTCCTATCTTTCACATGTCCAAGTTCTGAAAACTTGAGTTGTCGAAACCTGACTCAAAAACGTGTGAAACACGACGTTAACATACGCCATGCATGCACCTGCATGCACCATGCTTCTCAAATGCTATAAAATATTTTCTTAAGAATAAATAATTGTTTCTAAACGATTGCCTTTAAGACCTCGTATAGTTTCTCTAACTTGAATCAAGATCATATTATTTATTATAGGATCGAAACTTTTAAGTTCCATTTTCTAATTAATTAATTATTTAAATCATGCCCCGTAAAGTTTTGTAATGGGAGGTTTGTTGAGGTCCTCCACCGGCCCGGCCCTCTTGTATTTTAATTTTTAGTTAATAATATTCTCTACTATATAAAAAAAAGTCATTGCTCTTAATGTGATGTTGGAATATGCACATTAAATATTCTTAGATAGCCAATTTGCCGACTTGTATCTAATAAATGGACATTTAAACAACTATAATATTGTAAAATATTGTGAAATATGCTCCAAACCTAACCCGACATCAGCTACGGAATCTCGAATCACTATCAACTGATGCAAAATCATGGAAAAATTCAAAGCCAGCTGCTGGTGATCATTCATTTAATTAGTACTCGATCCATTCTCTTATATATATAATGATTTTTTATTGAAATAATAAATAAAGAAATTAGATTTTATGATTATTTTATTTTTTCTCTGAACTTGTCTATCATTCCCCATCGCTTATAATATTATAATAGCAATCAAGTTTGGTTAATTAAGAAAGGAAAATAAATTTTTAACACAAGTCAATTATATAAATCATTACAACATTAATATTAATAATTAATGTCAAACCATATATATCATGGATTGCATGCTAGCTACCTACCTTTTTTTAAAGCAAGCAAACTTCATTAAAATAAAAAATGATACATGTTAGAGAGAGTGAGGATCCCGAACAAGATATTCCAAAACAACAAACACAATGCAAATGTGATAAAAAAAAAAAAAAAAAGATTCTGAGATCAATTTCTTAGTCTCTATCATGTCCATACTAAGAGGGAACCGTCTTAAAAGACATTTTGAAGGTAAGCCATCATTGGAAACGGTGCAAGTGGTTGCACTGTAGTTGAAAGTTTTGAAGTATTTGTTAATGAGGTCCTTAATCACTTTTATAAGATCACCAATTAAGAAAAACAATAATCTGAAAAGACCAGCAAGAGAAAAGCAGATGCTAGCTAGCTACCTCCTGCTGCTGATGAAAGTTGAAACCACCCTACACCTCAGCTACATTACCGTATGCCATATTTAATTATTCTTATACAATTATATATTATGTTCGATGCAATAATATATGTATGTATATATATATAATATTAAGGCCACTGATGAAGTTACCACGTAGATATATATATATATATATAAATTTATAAGCTAGGACGTTGTGTAACCTTTAAGCTAGCTAGCTAGCAGAACTGCATGACAAAGGTTCCATATATATAAGATGGCTCTGGCTACTTACCTTAATTAATTCACTAGGATTATTATGTGCCTTAAAAAATTAGCTATTCATTAATATTCTAGAAGAGATTCTCATGTTCTGTCCCAAAAGAACAAATTAACATTCCAATAATATTTTTAAGAGATTATGACAAGAAAACACCTAAAACACATGATGTACAAAGATCTAAAACGAGCCAGCGTCGTAGAAAGATACATGATATATATTATATATATGTATATAAAAATATATATATATCTTGTGAATAAACAATACACCAAGTTCATTCTGACAAATTAATGATCAGTACTACTAATTATTAATCCAGTACTGAGAGCACTAGTAGTGAGTTTAATAAAGTCAAATTTTAGTTAAAAAATAGTTAATGTGCAAAATAAAGTGCAACAATAGACTCAACAAATGAACAGTAAATTTAGTTTTAGATTATATCATTGGCCAAATTTGTAGAGCTAAAGGGACTGATCAAATATTATTTTTAGACTAAAATATTATCTTCCCACTACTTGCTTCTCTCCCGCACAAGTAGAAAAAGTCTAAGGGCAGGTTTGGAAACCGAAAATTCTCAAAATTTTTCATCTCATCTCAACTCATCATTATACCTTTTTCAAATCCCCATACAAAATATAATAAATAATTCAACTTTTTCAAATTCCAATACACCTTTTTCAAATCCCAATTCAACTTTTTCAAATCTCAAAACTAAAAAATAATATTTTAAACTCTAAAACAAAATACAAAATTCTTATCTTTACCCCCAAACCAGCCCTAAGAAATTACCTCGGCCTGCATTTCCTCTCTTTCAACTTGAACAAAACTCAAGCACCGAAACAAAACCCACACATTGAAGGCCATCGGCTCCCACCATCACAACCACATGGAACACCATTGACTCCCACATTCGCCACTGTAAGCCACATGAACTCCATTTTTCTTTCTTTATTTTATTTTTTTTTTGGATGCAATAACTTTGATTTTTGGATTCCTCTAGCAAAACATGCTTTCTGGATTATAGGAGATTACTATCTTTTCTAGCAAATGACCTTCTAGGCTCTTAACTTTTTCCAAATCCTGGATTCTTTCTCCATAAAATGAAATATCATTCCCATCCAAACTTAGTTCAAACTTGCATAGGATTTAATTGTTCTCGTGAGTTCTGAGACGAAAAGGCATAGTTTTATTTTTTTGGTATTATAGGAACTTGATTTCTGGATTCTTCTTTAATAGAATAAATTATAATTATAATTAAAATAAATAAAAAGTTTAAAATTAATATTTTAATAGAATATTGAAAGATTTATTGAGCTTGTTATTTGATGTTGTTAAAAAGTGATTAGCTAAATTTATTAAAATGAATTTCTTAATCAAAATTTAGCTAAAATTTGTTGAGTACACTGTTAATACTCTATGATGTATGCATGCCCACATACCAAACGTACAATATTAATTATGTATAATGATATCCTAGCTAGATAGACATGATCAACCTGATATATGCCATCACCTAACACGACCAAGTACATAAGCTAATTAAACATATATATACATATATATATATATATATATAATAGATCATATGCAGTTTCATTAACCACCATGCATGCAGTACGTACTAGCTAGCTACATGCAACATCACTGTGTTGGGATCAGCTCCAATTAAAGTGTCGCATGCGGACACTAATCATGCAAATTAATGTCGCACACCCGCATGATGTTGCATTATGAATCAACCAAAAACGAATGATTTCTAGCTAGTAGCCAGCAACATCATGATGAAATTATAGACTCCTATATATACATTCAACATGAGATCATTGAGCAAATTTTATTAATTACATATATGTTTTTGTTGAAGAGACATTAATTAATGTTGTCCTATGTATAAACAGAATAAATATTCAAGATATATTTTTTGGAATTAATTGCATGTTTGTCCCCCATAAACATCAGAAACGTTGGAGGTAGCTAGGAAATAATAACCGGCCTTAATTTAGAGGATATAGAGAGAGAGGTACATATAATAGTTGAGGAACCAAACAACTAGCTAAACAGCGTACATTAAATTCTTTATATTAAGAAATCTCATACGGTTTAGGAATAAATTTATCCTGATCTTTATAAGGAGTTATCCAACTTTTCCTATTAAGCCTTCTATGGAGAGATATATGTTTTTATATAGTATCAGAACAGGTTAACCTATGACTGATGATGAGCTCACTACAACAAAAACGATCTTTTCAGACTAATTTATCGCCACTAAAAGACTATTCGCAATCAAAATTGGTTGCGAATAGTCTTTTGGTCGCGATAAATTGGTCCGAAAAGGCCATTTTTGTTGTAGTGGCTCCAGCGACCTACCACGATGATGGTACTGGAAATACCAGCCCACACTTGAGGGGGTGTGTTGAGAAATCCCACACGGCTTAAGAATAAACTCATCCTTGTCTTTATAAGAAGTTACCCCACTCTTCCTATTAGGCCGATATTGGAAATACCGGCCCACATATGAGGGGGTGTATTAAGAAGTTATTTCACTCCTTCTATTAGATCTTTTATATGGTGAAATGAGTATATTTTATAATTTTCTTAATATATTTTATTTGTTTTTGTGTATAGGTAGCTGCAGCCATGTATTCCAAATCTGGAGGTTGATCAGTGGTCATCTGGTTTGCTTGCATGTCATGATTAGAATATATTAATATAACAACTGCCAACCATAAAACGAAAGACAGGGCTGCAGCATGCGTAGCGTAGTACGTGTCTTTATGACCATCTTTATTAATTTGTTCTTACTATATATGCTTCTTTATATGTTTTTGTATTGGTTTGGTTGTCTTCTCATGTTGTAAATAATGCTGACTTTTTTAGGTCATAGTTTAATGTTTCAGCACCCTACCTCTCCCGGCATCTTCATTTCCACTATAGTAAATAACATCATTCTAGATCTACATTAAATATTAATATGACTTTTTTTATATATTAATGGAGCCTACAGTACATTCTAAGACTGTATGTATCTAACACTACTCTTTATTTATTTATTTTTCTTTTCAGGTAAATGATCAATGTCGGTGCTGACCGACAAATTCACTTTTAAAACAAAGTAAAACGAAAACAAATGCCAACATAATTTTATGATCACATAAATGATTTTTGTATCTTTTACGTGATATGAATCAATCACTATTCATTACTTCATACCTCACATCTTTATGAAAAATATCCCTATTTTCTATAAAAAAATTATACGTGTAGAGTATGAAAATAAATAATGACTGATCAGTAAAATTCTTCCTCTTGACATATTATACCTTCTCTCTCAAGATTTTGGTCGATCGACATCCTCGGATTCGAGTTTTTTTTTTTTTGGATTCGAGTTAATTAAACCATTAAATGCATAGCAATGATGGCCACTTTTTTAGACTTACTTTGAAATTAGTTATAAAGAGATCAGTTAGGCCCTTTAAAACATTCTTGTTTTGTTCTATTTTCCTTTTTGGCGGGGCCTCTTCAATATTCCAGAAAATAAAAGACAAATAATGTGTATTAATATAATGGTTTTTTATTATATAGCAATGTCGACCCTGTTTACAGTATTGGAAAGCACCAAAAATCCACGAGGATAAGTCATTGTCGGCACATAATAAAGGGGCATGATATCTTCATTAATAATAACATATATATTTAGATTGGAGCCAAATCCATATATTAAAAAAAAAATCAAGAGAATATTAAACGAAATATAAGGACAAAATATCCGAACCAAAAATATAGTTATAAACTTAAAAACGGTCATTATATTATTATCATTGGAAAAATTATATTATCAAGCCAACTACAATATTAATAGCTTTCCAGAATACACCCGTGACTTATATGGTCTAGTCTAAACTGTAAATTTCTACAGATCTAAAGTTTGAGAGACAGTAAAATTCTGTTTAAGACAGAATTAACCAAACTCCATACTCCATCTAAGATGGAGTAGAGTTAAACGTGATCACCATTTTCACCAACGCATGAGACCATGCATGACCTGTAATGTGAGGCAATTTGACATGTCCACTAGACTGCTTGGTTTGGATGCAATTTAAGCCTGCAGTTTTGCTTGGTTAAAAGATATTGGTTTGGATGCAATTTAGGCTGCAAATTTGACATGACCCGTCTAGCTGTTCAAGATTAACAACCATTTGAGCACTATGTGCATTTCCACCGAAAGGAACATCTTGTCCTGAGACTTTATATATATATATATATATATATATATATATATATTCAGTAAAAGATAATTTATTTTTGGACCAAAAGAGCAATTAATTAAGGGCATGACTTCTATTTTTTATAAATGCAGAAGCATTTCAAAACTGAATCATTTGTTCTATTCATAAAAAGTATTGAGCATTGGTATTGGTTTCATCAAAAGTCTAGTCAAAATGTAAAATATGATGAATTTTATTTTAAAATAGAACTGCATTGGATTAGCTAAGAGATAAGTGGGAAACTTTGAACTACAGTAAATGAATAGGTTTCTTCAAATTTAAAGGGTTACTGTTCATCTATCAAATCTATTTTTTATTTATTTTTAATTTCCAATGGTCCTTTTTATTCATATTTAATCTCTAACCTTCTTGTAATAATAATGTAAGAATCAAATTAAATTATTAATTAACATATGATTTGTGTAATTGTAAAATTTGAAAAATATAAATTATTATTAAAAAATAATATTATATTATTATTTTAATAAATTTAATGACTAATTTAACGGGAGTTATAGTTAGGGAGGTTTTAGATTTATAGAAAATATATATTTTTTTATCAAATTTTAAGAGATAAATTTGATGATGGCAATCTAATTCCAACCAAGGTAAAATTGTCAAAGGCGACGGTACTGTTCTTTGGACTGTCGTAAAGGTCAGCAGGTTTTGTTTTCTCTTCTCACTCGCGTATAATATACGTTGCTTCTCCATTTCCATACGATTCTATTCCTATGTATCTGATATCAGATATGAATCAGAAACTTCCTTATTACACGAACGCTGCTGCTCATGAAAATGGGAAAAAAAAAAAAAAAAAAAAAAAAATTTAATATAACCATCATCAGAACAGTTCTGCAGATGTTGTTGGGGGCTGTGATCTAGTGGGCATAGTGGTTGGCCAATCTCTTCGTTACAGGGGTGTTTTGGGTATAAAAAAACCTGGTATGGTGTCCAGTCTGTTTCTTTGACTATCATACCTACTGCCGGGGGGGAGCGGGAAAGAAAAAATAAAAAGTCTATCATAAGTTATAACTTCTAAAACGGAATATCCGAAGAATCCCATTAAAGTAAATGAGGAAGAAATTTACAGAAATCAAGAAGATGGGTTTTGTTTATTTCATTGATGTGCAAAAATAACTCTTCTAGTGATGGGTATCTCATTGGTTCTGGGTCTGTTCATTTGATCGTTTGAATCTCTTCAATATTTTCGTTGAGCATAGCACTTAACATTTCTTTCGTTCACACTGATTGCTTGTCTTCTGTGATCATGACAGAAAATAGTTTTCCATATCCTGCAACAGTGGCGTTTGACTGGCAAAAGGAAAAGAAAATAATTATATATTAAAAGAAAAAGAAAAGAAAAGAAATGAAATGAAATGAAAAGAAAGAATTTTGAAGAAACAGCAAAGACAGCTTCCAATTCTCATGCTTTACATTTACTGTATGTAATGTGAATGCCTCTACTCGTCACCAACCACTGATAATTCCTTCCCTTCTCTCTAATAACCCCACCGTCAGTTCCTCTCCTCAAAACTCCATTTACATGTTAAGCTGTCCATTTTCCTCAGACCGCTAAAAAAGTTGTGTGCTTTTGCGGTGACATTTCGTTTGTTTTTGGGTGTTCCAAAACAGGCAAGTTCGCCTGAGAAAGCTCCGTATTTGAGCTTGTGTATGTGGTACCACTTGATTAAACCCAGAAAGGAAAGCCAAACAGAATTCCTGCATATGGAGACTTTGGACAATGGGATTGGTTTGAGAGCCTGGGAATGAGATTATCTCCATGTGGGGCTTTTGGGGTTGTTTTAAGAAGAGATCTAAGGTTTGAGTTTGGTTCATTTTCCGAGGAGGCGGCTGTGGAGAGGTGATTTCAGAAGTGGTTCTGTCAACAGGTAGCAATGAGAAACTTGTGTAGACACAGGGCTTCTGTGTATTAATTATTTTTTGTTTGTGTTTATATTCTTTCATTCTCTATTTTGTTGACAAGAACTCTGGTTAACTTATTAAAGAAAAAAAAAAGTGTTTAGTTGTTGCTTTATTTGTTTGCCAGAAGTCTACACTCTAGACTGTCGGTGAGAATGAAGTCAGGCAAGCCCAAATGGTTGCATAGAGATTTTGGTTTTCTTGGGCCCCAGACGATTGAGTTTTTCCGGGATATAATATCTTCTTATTCATTTTTTGGATGAATGGGTTGTGTGGTTATTGCTTTTTTTGAAATGTGCTTGTTGAACGTGTTGATACATCAGAAAATGACATCTTTATCTGTTGAAATTTTCTTTTTGCCTTTGGTGAAATCTGGATTTGTGTGGACCTGAAAACATTAATTCTCTGCATTTTTCACTGTTATGTGCCTTTGCTACGTCCGTGGGGATTGAATAACTTTTTATATTTGACTCTGCCGTTTCTTCTGATCATTCTTCTGCTTTGCTCTATTCCTCTTTCAACAAATCTGTTTTGGCGAGGCAGGCTTATCATATCTATCTATTGGTGGCAGATGCAAAAATTAGAGTTTCTTGATATATAGAATTGCTTTTATCAAATGTTTTACTATCTAATATTGCAGGTAACTGGGTATCGGATAAAAAATGGCAACTGATCTTAGCACAGGACTGTCCACGAAGACATTTGTTTTTGGTCTGAAGTTATGGGTGTTAATGGGGATCACTGTGGGGTTGTTTATTGTAATCATCCTTGTGGTCCTATCATTTTGCCTTACTTCACGGAAGAAATCCAGAAAGGCTAATGACATGCTTCCCGTTGGCCAGATTCCAACTGTTTCAGAAGAAATCAAAGAGATTAAGGTTGATCAAATTTCAGCTAACCATTACATTCCCAATCATGGTGCTTTCCTTACCCTTAATGAAAAATTGACCAACAGAGAGTTGGATAAAGTTATGCTTCATTCAAAGAATGGGGATAATAATAGTCAATCGGGCTCATTTAATCATACCGAGCAAGAAGGTATTAGTTCTCACTCAGGAGAAGAGGGAGGTTCGGTAAAACTTCCTGTTTACAAGCCTCCTTCGCATCCCATCTCTGCTGCTTCACCTCTGTCTGGTTTGCCTGAATTCTCTCACCTTGGCTGGGGTCACTGGTTCACATTAAGGGACCTAGAACAAGTAACAAACGGATTTTCAAAGGAAAATATTATTGGTGAAGGGGGATATGGAACTGTTTTTCGAGGTCATTTGATTAATGAGACTCCTGTAGCTGTTAAGAAGCTCTTCAACAATTTGTAAGTCATCTACAAGCTTGTTTCCCTTAGCAGATTTTCCATAGTTTTTAATGTTTTTTATACTTTTAGTCTTTACATCAATTATCTTACAGAGGACAAGCTGAGAAAGAATTTAGGGTGGAAGTTGATGCTATAGGTCACCTTCGGCATAAGAATTTAGTTCGTCTTTTGGGGTATTGCATTGAAGGAACTGAAAGGTATGATATCCGATTATACTCCATCTTGGTTTCTAGGCACAAGTAATAATCTTTTAGGTTCACAACTTTGTTTTGGAGCAAAAATCTTCATGAATGAATTGTCATAATGAATTTTGTGTCTTCTCTCACTGTTCATTTAGTATAGCTAATCTATTGATCAATGTTCTCTTCATTTAAAAACAAAATTGCATGAAGAATATTTTCCTCAAGAATATCGTTGACAGGAAAACAAAGGAAACTCAAATCTCTTTTATATTCATATATGCATCGTGTGCATGTTTTGTGAATGAACATCCAGAATGTTGTTTATGTTAATCTTTGGTTGTGAGTGTGTGCGCAGGATGTGTGCGCATCCTGCACACACGTGAGAGCAAGATAGCTTTTGGCGCTAAGTTTACATGTATTGAATTTATTTCCTTGTCAGGTTATTGGTATATGAGTATGTCAACAATGGCAACTTAGAGCAGTGGCTCCATGGAGCCATGCGTCAACATGGATATCTAACTTGGGAAGCTCGGATCAAAATTCTCCTCGGTACTGCTAAGGCGTAAGTAAATACATGCCTTCAATAGATAACTTAACCTTGTCTCGAGTTTCAACTCCTTGAAATTTATGATTGCATTTGCAGGCTGGCTTATTTACATGAGGCTATTGAGCCTAAAGTTGTCCATCGAGATATCAAATCAAGCAATATATTGATTGATGATGACTTTAATTCTAAGTTATCTGATTTTGGTCTTGCCAAATTGCTGTGTGCTGGAACCAGTCATATTACGACTAGAATTATGGGTACCTTTGGGTAAGGATTTTTCCCCATCTTTCTAATGATCAGCTT
Source organism: Pterocarya stenoptera (assembly GCA_003123785.1). NCBI lineage: Eukaryota > Viridiplantae > Streptophyta > Magnoliopsida > Fagales > Juglandaceae > Pterocarya > Pterocarya stenoptera. The sequence goes on from QEOT01001216.1 coordinate 16,900, forward strand.
TTTGCATTGCTTTGTTTCCTGTGATGATAGTATGTGTACCTTAAGATATTACTCTGACTGATTGATATTTTACTTATCCTCATTCTCCCTCCTTTGTTCATATTTCAGATATGTTGCTCCAGAATATGCTAATTCTGGCCTCCTAAATGAGAAAAGTGATGTCTACAGTTTTGGTGTTGTGCTTCTGGAAGCAATTACTGGAAGGGACCCAGTGGATTACGGACGGCCACCAAATGAGGTATGCAATCATATTCTTCTGCTGAAATTCTATGCAAGTATCGTTCACTGTTTTGAGCACTTACTGAAGGGGTTTAATATAATTGAGCTTTCCCTTAACTTTGGGCAAGTTTGCACCAGTTGGTGGAAACATAGCTTGTTACTTCAATGGACTGGATAATGCATATCAAGTCACTTTATTCAGTTATTTTGGAGTTTCTAGCATCTTAATTTGTTATTTCATGCAGTCTTCTTTCCTGCAACTGATCTATAGACCCTTAAATTCTTAAAATGTATGACATGGCGCATTGTCTTGGCAATATTCTATCGGCGATTCTTGCAGGTAAATCTAGTCGACTGGCTCAAATTGATGGTTGGAAGCAGGCGCTCTGAAGAGGTTGTGGATCCTAACATTGAGACTAGACCATCAACAAGTGCCCTTAAACGAGCCCTTTTGACTGCTTTGAGGTGTGTCGATCCTGATGCTGACAAGAGACCAAAGATGAGTCAAGTTGTCTGCATGCTTGAGTCTGAGGAATATCCTATACCCAGAGAGGTTCGACAATAATGATCCTATTTCCTATGCCAGATAAACCCATCTCAGTGCAGTGTGTTATTAATAGAAAAATCATGCATATGATAAACATACAAAACATTTGGCTTTTTCACTTAAGATGTAGGGAAATCAACTCCTGAAAGTTTGGAAAGTCCATGTTTCATAACGAAAAATAGAATCATTGAATGCCAATACATTAACTATTAAAGCACAAGTTCTCCCACAAAATATATGTATATAATTGTTTCAAGTTGAAAGTTATTGTTACTGAATTAGTTACTGGGTGCTATGCATCCTTCAAATGCCTGATTGGAAATTTCAGGATAGAAGACGCAGGAGAAGTCAGGCAGACAATGCAGTGCCCGAGTCTCGTTGAGAGCTCTGGGACGGGGAAGAGTGACAATCCAGATTTGAAGCCGAATGACAGAAGAAACCACCAGGCATAGAATGAACCAATTACAGAATCTGTGGGTATTGGATCAAGTTTAAAATCTTGCATTCTTTTAATGCCCTCTTTAGGATCAAGGGAGGGAAAACATAAAATGAGTGATAGAAGGTGGCTTAGCCTTTTCTTTTTGATACCTAGATTTAGATGTTGTGAAAAAGGATGTTTTGTTTCTGTAAGAGGAAGTTTTAACAGAACACCCCAACTTACGGTGGTGTGTATAGGTCTTTGGAGATGTATAATTTTTTAGTTCTGCCTTTTGGGTTATAGCTGTTACATCATTTTAGTGCATGAGGATTATCATGAGAAATTCCTTGCAGTTAAGGGGAAAATTGGAAGGGAAACAAAAGGCTGATTTATTGATTTCAATTCAATAAATTTTTACTCCCTGGATACCATTGATGATCTGTCTCCCCCCTCTTTCTGATTACTCAACACAAGTGAGCTTAAGAATTGTTTTTATCCTTTCCAACTTGTGAATTGAGAGATTCTCAAGGGTTCTGCATGGCTATACATATTTTTACCGTTGATATATATATATATATATATAAATATATATATTCATGGATAAAATTTAAGGACAAGGGAAAAATTATATTTGAAAGCTGGGGTGCAAAGCAGACCCTCCATTTTAATTGACAATGTAAGATTTGACTTGCTAGAGAAGTTTAAAATTAAAATCTATTATAAATCAAATCTTGTCATGTCAATAAAATGGAAGATGTGTTTTGCACACCGCTTCTCAGTAGAAGAACTCGTTACTTTTTGTTTTGAAAAAAATTGAAGATTTTGAAGGATAATGGAACAAGAGGCATCATGAGCCATTAAGTATTGTCCATTCTGCAGAAGTTTCTCCATTTCTGGATGGAGGCTTTCTGATAATCTTGGAGATGCACGACACTTATTTTTCATGAGAATGATCTAATTAAGCATTTAGAAACATACCATATTTGTGCTCGACAAGCAATAACAATAATGCAAAGCAAAGTACTGAAAGAAGCAATATGCAGGACGGTTACATTCTCAATTTCTCAGAGACTTAAAACTCTAGAAGTCAGAACCATTACGTAGATTACAAACAAAGGTCAAGTAAGCTTCACCGAATAAAAGTTACCATACAATGAACTTGGACAGGAAACACCCTGTATACAACACAAATTTCAACAATGTACCGTGCAAGGAAGATCAAGGCGTCAAGAAAGAATTCACAAGATCGGTTTTGCAACTGGGGTCCCGGACCGCGTGTTCAATAGAGGCAGTAGAGCTGTAACTACAATGCTCATATTTGGCCGAAGATTAGCTTCATATTGCACACACAAGGCAGCAACGGCAGCCATCTGTTTCCAGCATATAATGATTAAAATGTGATTATCCATGGATGCATAGCATAAAATCAGCTCCTAGTTGTCTTCAAATTGAAGACAATTCTTAAGAAAATGGCTCACCAGACTATATCAGTTATACTATAACTACTATGGGGAGAAAAAGGTTATCTACATACTGATTATTCAAGAAATTCAAGAAAACTTGTGAAAATAAAGAATGTAGCTGAAGATGGAGTGATCAACTATCAGTAATAGCGAACTGCAATTTGTAATTCCAGAATATAGCCTTGATTACCTTTGCCACTGCCTTGGAAGGATATTCTCCAGTGAGTCTGGCATCAACACATTGATTCACCTTATCTTCATGGAGTTTTGGTGTTGCCTAATTGAATCAAGTATTGTATAATAATCAAGTTCAATAAAACTTGCAATTCTATAACCCAGCAAAACTCTCTCTCTCTCAAGAAAAAGGACAGAAACAAGCACCAAATACAAGCTAATTGCAGAACAAAAATTTCAGTACCCATGTCACAAGGCTCTGCTGTCCACGTGGTAGTGTGTGATCAACAGGTTTACGACCAGTTAAGAGTTCAAGCAGGACAACACCAAAGCTGTAAACATCACTCTTTGAACTCAGATTTCCAGTCATCGCATATCTGTCATCCAAATCCAGAAAATTTAGGCCTGGCCTTCGAGAATGTGTTTACTTCAAAGTGGCAATTCCATAGGAGAAAATGTGCCAAGCATGTTATTTAGAAGGAGGGAATACGGGTGAACCACAATCATGTCCCCTCCCCCATTGCCTCCTAAAAAAATAATTAAAAAAATTCTTCTAGACACCCCGCCTAAAAAAATTAAAATAACCCCCTAAATCTTAAAAGAATTGTTTTTTGCCCTAAAAACTTGGCTCTAAGCTTTTTTAAAAGCTAAAAGTATTTTTTGTAAAAGCCAAAATATTTTTTCTTAAAATGAAAAACTCATAAAAGGTATAACCTTTCTATATCCTCCCTTATGTCTCTTACAACCATTTTCTTCTGCTCCTCTGTGTGTAACTTTTCTCCATTTTCCCTTGCATTTCCTTCAACATTTTTTCTTTTTACTCATCAAAATTTTTTCCCTTGTTTCCCTAGGCGCTCTCTCTCTCTTCTCCAAGTCCACAACTTTGGATGGAAACAATGAATGCTAAGTTTTCATTATCTATAATTTGTGATCTCTCACTACCATAGACATGCTCCATATTTCTCTAAGTTGATAGATATGTTGAAAATATTTTTTGCATCTTAAATTATGTTAACGAATTTTTTTGTATTAATGTATATAGCAAAATACATTTTATGCAAGAAATGAACAAAAAGATTATTATTATTATAATACTAGTCTGGTCTCACAAATATGAGTTTCAGGCTCCACCGCTGACCATGATGACAATTTGTTAAATAGGTGGGCAATGAGTTCACAGTGTGTAACTAGATCTTTTTCCACTTTCCAGCACCATAATTGTGATTAATTAAAATATTCTTTTCTCCCTATTCAATAAGACAAAATCTGGAATTTATGCTTTTTATTGTTATTGAACGCAAGGGGATGAGAAGCACCATCTGAAGTGTCCATGAAAAACTTACTCAGGTGCATGATAACCAAATGTTCCGAGAACGCGAGTGGAATGAAGACGTGCAACCATATCAGGTGCTTGATTTGATAAATCAAAATCAGAGATCTTTGCAACATCATCATCAAATAACAGTATATTGCTGGACTTGATATCACAATGGATGATATTAGTTTTTGCCTTTTCTTGTAGATATTCAAGTCCCCTTGCCGCCCCAACAGCAATTTTAACTCTTTGTGCCCATGACAGAACTGGGCCTGGTTGTGCTCCTTTGACACCTTTTCGTCCTGTAGGCAGATATTGAAGAATGCTGTTTGTGTCAGCAATGTTACAGAAGGTATCTTGTTACTTATTAAAAGATATGACCTTTAAATTGGACTACGATACTCGATGAGTTGCTTCCCTCGAATAGATGCCAACACTCCTTGAGAGAATTTTACTTACCATGGAGTATATCATGAAGAGAACCATTTGGAGCATACTCGTACGCAAGGATACGGAGAGTACCGTCAACACAATAACCAAGAAGTCCGACAACATGTTCATGCTTTAGTCTTGATACCATGGAGACCTGTAAAGATTTGTGTCAACTTTTAAGGAATCAAAGTCACAGAGGAGTAATGGTATCAGTAGAAAACATAAAAACTCATATGAGTACCTGCGCTAGAAATTCTTCGGCAGGTTGTTTGCTGGAATCTAACTTCTTTATGGCTGCAGCCTGCTCACTAGCTAGGACACCATGATATACTTTTCCATATGAGCCCTCGCCAATCAAGGCCTTTGTACCAAAATTATCTGTAATATCCTTCAACTCATTTAGTGGAATGGCGGGGACAGCGATAGGCTGGATAGTTACAGGTCGTGTATCTTTTGGCACAGATTCCTTGGCCAGATAACTATGGTTAATGCCTGTGTGGTTTATGAATGCTTAGTTCCATAGCAACCAAAACAGGAACCATACAGGCAGAATATAAAGCAAATCATAAAATGCTAACACATGATAGTTGATACTTGATAGCTACAATTACACCCTATACAGATCCAACAGGGTAAATTGAGAAGCCAAGGATGCAGCACATAAAAAATAAGCATAGAAAAATATGAAAATGTAAAACAAACAAGTTGCCCCAACTAATGGCAAGGCAGAAGTCAAGGAATATAAACTAAAACTCTGGTAATAAGGAATCATGTATGTTTCTTTCACCACCCAATTATTTCAAAAAAGAAAACCTCGACCAATTTGAGTGTGAGGGAGTTGCTTTATCTTGATCCAACCATAGAGACAAAGGAAAAACTAAGTGTGGTGTAGGAATGCAGAATCACCTGTTGAATTATTTCCCACGAACTGTTTAGTATTAGCAGCTCTATGCATATCATTTTCTTGACAACAGCCGAAGCACCTCATTGTCCTTTCTCCTACAGGAAGATCTCAACTTTACTTTTCTGTGCATCCGAAGCAAAGTAAAATGCAACAGGAGTAAACAAACCATGCACGTTTAAGCATTACAAAAAAAGTTCCTCAAAAAGACTAGTGTGGAAAATTAAATTAGTTTTACGACAATTTACTTTTAATGGGGGAAAAACCACATATATCGAGTCCTCCATCCCCAGGCTGCCCAAAATAATCTGTTGCCAGTGCTAGTGGAAAGAAGTGCATAAGTATATAGTAGTTTCTTAGGTCCGGTACCTCAACTATATATATAGAAAACGAGTTGCTTAGTCTGTACAAATGGTTAGTTGAATAATGAAACTGGCTGTCCTAATTTTCATCAGACAAGAAAAGTAAAAAGAAAATAAGAAAGAAAGAAAAATCTATGTTGGCATCCAAAAAATCCGAAGTTCCAAGACAAAGATGAGGCACTAGATGGCAAAATTGGCCACAATTAGCATACGAGAAGTATTTAGTGTCAACATGATCAACCAAACACAAGGCAAAGTGAGCGCTTCATCAACCCTCTGCGACATGAATCTGATGAAAAAGCTAAAACCAACTGTAGTAGTTTTTCACTGCACTGCATAGGCAAACGCTAATAAAGCTCGCATCTATAAATTAACCCCACCACAAAAGGTCTCATCACCCTACAGCTAATTAAACTTAGCAAATTAAGTTTCATAGATTCTTATGAGCCTCATAAATAATCTATTTTCAATAAAAATCCTTATCACTCTTTGATCTGCCTCTGTTTCCTATACAATCAAAAGAAGGTAAACATGTAAAAACAATATATAAACTGATGGAATACAAATGAAATATAGTTCCTAGAACCAATAACTAAACCCAGAACTTAAAAATAAAAAAAACGATATCTTCGAAACGTTGAAGGGAATTCAGGCAAATTAAAGATAGACCCAGGATTTTACAGGCAAGAAAGCATTCACCTTTTGGTGGGAACAGATGATGCTTGCAAATGGCTCTTTCACTAAAAACCTTAAAAAGTGTGCTCCTTTATCAGTTTATAGAGGGAGTGAAATGTTCTGAAGCCGGCCAAGATTGAAAGACAGGAAATTTTGAGGAAAACTTGAAAGTCAGAGTCCTTGACTTCCCTCTTTCAAATTGTATTAGAAAGAAAACTATTGGAAATATCGCAAGTGAGCATCTCTTCAACGCAGTTTGCCTTCCCGGTAGTTTACTTCCATGTACGTGCCATTGTGGGTCCTAAAATATCCATTACATGACTGCACGAGGAAAGAGATATATGCGAGGAATTGGCCGTCCACCGCAGTTGTATCCGTTAGACTAGAATACATGACATAAGCTTTGATGTAAGAGGATATTGGCTTCTTTGACTTGTAAACGCATATCTGTAAATTTAACATCTACTATTCATATTTTGAAAAAAAGTAATATTTTATTATAAAAATTACTCCAACTAATTTACTTTTTAATTTTTATTTTTTACAATTTTTACTTCTCCCCGAACATTATTTCACTTTCATTTAAATAATATTATATTATTCTTTTGACTAAACCAACATGAAATTATAGCTAGAGAGGTTTTGAATTTATAAAAAACAATTAATATATACTTTTCATCAAATTTTAAAGATGACTTTGATGAAGCCAATCCAAAGAGGTGATGATAAGTGCAGTAAATCCAATATTAAATTAATAAATTTGGGTTTGATATAAATAGATTCGGGTCAAAATGAATTGACTTGTTAAAACTTGATTTAATCGGATCAATAACAGGTCAATCTGCTTAATCCAAAATCACCCCGTAATAATCTGTTTAAATTTTATTTTAAAATTACAATTTTATTACTATTAGATTGTAATATTGATATTTTTCAATATATTCATGTTTTTATTGCTGAAAATTTAGGATTGTGATTCTGGACTTACATTTCATATTTGTTATTGTTAAGTTTATAGTATTGGTTTTATTATAAGTTAAAATTTTAAAAATATTGATATTTTTTTTAGTAGGTAGTCTTATTATTATTTTTTTAGATATCGTGGCTACTAATAAATATAGATTTTAACTTTTATGTGAAATTATGCTAATCAGGTCAAATGGATTATGCGAGTTAGTTTAAACCATTTACATGAAAGAGATTGAAATGAGTCATGTCATGTTGACTTATTTCTAATTAATTATTAAACGAGTCAAAACAAGTGACACGACATGAACCGTTATTTAAATGAGTGGTGTTAGTATTTGAAAGTCTAACCCATTTAGCTTAACGGGTTGGGTTTGGGTTGATCTATATAATCAAATAGTCATGACTTGATACGATACGAATACGATCCGCAAACACAAATTGCCACTCCTAATCCAACCCTTGAAATAGTGTCCGCATGTTTCATCGCGGATAAATCTTATATGATAAAATTTATATTAATACAGTCTAATGTGATCTATCATATTGTAAAATTATTTTTATTATAGAATAAATCTAATATATTATATTTAAGCCACATATAAATTTGTTTATGAAAGATTTGTGCTTAGACTTAGATCTTGTTTGTGTAATAAAGTATTTTCAGATATTTCTTTTCTAAACATCATTCAAAAATAAAAAAACTTTTAATTTCAAATTTTTCATATAATCATTACCAAATCATTATCTATACACAAAACCCTATATAACAATTTCAAACTTCTAAACAAAACATAAAAAAATAATTCAATATTTCTAAATTTAAAACAAATGAATATTAAAAAATTATATTCAAATATTTTTTTAATATTATAATATTTTTATTCAACTTTTGTTATCTCTTATTTTCCAAAACGTAATAAAATATCTTAACTCAAATCATTTCACTATTATTCATAGATATTTGGAAATATTCATGTCCAAACGAGTCTTTAGTACTTCTTTGAAAGAAATAAACAGGTATTATAGAAAGAATAATGATTTGTACAAATCCAAATACCAAAATATTCAAGATCACAGACTCTTTTTAAAAAAAGTTGGACCTCTCTATAAAAAAGTATAAAAAATTACTTTATTCAAGTGAAGCACTGAAGCCCACATTTTTATAAAAGGTTTATGTGCGTCTTGTACATCTAAGACTTGTAACTAGCTTTACTCTTTATTTTTTATTTTTAAAAAGTTCATTTGCTTACATTAAGTTTTTTATAAAGATAAAAATAGATCCATAAACAATTTGAAATGTAATAAAAACAAATATATATATATATATAAACAGTCAAATGGTGAGCCTAGTAACATGGTCAATGTGATAAAATAGTCATATAAATATTATTATTCGTTTTAAAATACAAATCTCCACTACCAAATATCTTCAAAACATTAAAAATATTTTTATTTTAATAAAAAAGAGCTCAGTACCTTAACAACTTAAAAAAATCTAAAACAAGCACATCTTATAAAAATTTAACCCAAATAATTTTATTATTTTTCCTATCTATTTTTCAAAAAATCCAAAATAAAATACATCTCAAAATGTTTTTTAAAAAGAAAAACTCTCGAAACTCATACTAAACAAAACACGTCTATCAAATATTTGTAGTTTTTTTTTTTTCCAATTATACGATTATACCTATGAATATACATGTATGAAATGGGCAATAATTCAAAAGAGTGCAAAGTGGGATACAAAGGCGCCAGCCAATTCCAGCAAGGCAGCAAGCACTTCTCTATAGCTTTTCAGCTTTTGAGGTTGTTAATTGCCACTCGCGTGGACCAATTTAAAACGACACCACAATATGCCTTTTTGTTCTCTCTTTTATTTATTTTTAATTATCGGCCAAAAATATTTGAATAACTTGGAGATATAATCTTGATGACAGATTATCTGCCAAGGAGTAATACTAGAAAGTGTGCACGTGCCTTACAATTTTTAAAAAAATAAGAGTGTGTTTATTATTATAAAATTAATTTTTTTTACGTAAATTTTGTATTTATTTATTTTTTATTAAAAAGATTATGCAACGCTTACGTATTCCACAACTATAAATATCATTTCTCAATACTAAATACAGAAAAATTCAAGAATATTTGTTGGAATGAAACTCTCTCTCAAGTCAATAAAGCTTCGTTATTTGTATATAAAGAGGAAAAGCCAATAGTTATTTGTGTCGATATGGATTTCTCCCAAGGAAAACAATAAGGATATTTTTGTGGCTTCTTAAATCCTAGACTTCGTTCATAACAAGGTATATACAAGTTAGGGTTTTAATTAGGACGTGCAAGTACTCCACAAACCACATAGAACTCCAATTCCTACTATTTGCTTGAGCCAATGTTGCATGTGCAGTGAGCAAGAGTTGAAACATTCTTACTCGAACATGATTCAAAGTCATTCGTCAAGTGAACTCTCTATTTGGATTTCGTTTGAGACACTATTGAACGAGAGTCGAACAAACTGTCTGCATGAGTTTCGTTTGAGTAAGAGTATGTAAACTCTTTGTTTCAGTTTCGCTTAAACTAGCTTGGAGCAATGATCAAGTGACTTGGTTAGGCATTTTATTTCACTTTTTTAGCTCTTGTCTTGAGTCTAAACTATATCCAAACTTGATTCCACTTTTTTTTAATGAGCAAAAATGGTAGGAGGGAGCAACCTGAGGTAGGTTCCCTACCTGAGCATGACCATAGAAGTACTTTATCAGTTGGGAATCGGAGATGAGAGACCTAGAGGTGGGAAGCCATATGCGCTCTCAGAAGTCGGGGTTTGAGTCATAGCTTAGGCGTCAATCTCATAAGAAAACTCAATGAATCTTTAGACAGTGAATAGCAATAGTTTAAAATGAATTTATATTTAGACGTAAAACTATGACCTAGTACATAGCAAATCACTTAAATATAATTCATATAAAATTAGTAACCAAAAAAAGTCATATTAAACCACCTTGGCAATAGGATTATAAATAAAATTTAAAATAGAATATATTTAAAAATAACCAAAATTTTCCACAGAGCAGATGGGTGACTTGTGAACATAATAATTATGCAAGGGTTGTGTCCCTCTTTAGAGGGCGATGAGGCTCGAAAAATCAAAATTGGGTTAGAATCGGGTAAGGATTGATTCAACAAATTGAATTAGACGATTCATGACAATTTTAAATCAGATATTTCAATGTTGATAAAAAAAACTATTAAAAATCATATTTGATACAATTCAAGCATTTTATATCTTGCATAAAAGAGTATAAAATATAAATTTATTGCCTAGTTTCAATAAAAATATTATATAAATCTAAATAGTTTCAATAAATATATAATATATGTATTTAATCTCAATAGTTGACATTTTTTTGCCTTATATACAATATATATATATAAAGATCATTAAGTTAGAAATACATCACAAACGTAGTATTTTATGAACAACCATAAATTTAATATAAAATGCTGATTCATCTCTAATGAGTGAGCAAAAGTACATTCTAAATACCCTATTATTGGATTAAAATGCTAAAATATAAATAGAAATAATAAGATATAATTTATATTATTGAATTTAATATCTCTTCACATGAGATATATTTGAGCATGATTTTATGATATTTTAAATCTCAAATATTGCATTATTGGTTTGTGAGAGATAATTTACAATTGGGCTTTACACTTAATATTTTTTAAACTTTACCATTCGGCTTTTATGTTTAGTTTTACTTCGATGGCAGCCGCATGAAGTAAAATGCATGAGAACATATATATAGATTTGAAGAAAATGAAGACCCAATTTTACAAGCCTATCGTCTAAGAACTCTCTCATTTAAATGAAGATGTTATTTGAATATAGGAGCTGATGAATAAAAAAGAAAAACGCGTGAGATACGGACCCTTATATTAATTTAGAATGAAGACATATGATGTGAGACCAGGAAGATTTTATTTCCAAGTGAACGGATATACACAAGGAATCGGTTTGACTTGGCATAAGAGAGGAGGACTCTTGGATGAAAAGGGGCTAGAGTTTTTTCTTTAGTTTGACTTGGTCTTCAAGTAAGAAAGGATGAGTTTTGAATTTACTTTGACTTGGTCTTTCTTTTTGCTTTAAGGGGAGACAGTAAAGAGAGAGGGAAAGTTTTCGGCTTAGCCTGAGGAGAAGACGCACAACACAGAGGTGAAATAAAAAATAGAATGGTTGTCGTTTGCTCTATTTTTTTCTCTTAAGATTTTTGTTGTCTATTATATTTATGGGTAACTAAATTCTCAAGTAGGGCTATGGATAAACTTACACATTAGATGGTATTTTTAATTTATTTTTAATTTATGTATTTGATTTTCAATTACTAAAACTCTTTTGTTTTATCATTCTCAATTCATTTTTGACGTTTTATTCTTCGAATAATCATATAATTTATTCTATTTATGGATTCATTCATGCTTTTTTTATTGAATGGATTAGCTCTTTGATTATGTTTGGATCAATTATTTATCTATATTGATTTAATTCTTTACTGCAATATCGATTTTTGAGTATATTGTCGTCATTGAATTTTCTCAATAGTGATCATAATTTACATATTTTAAAAATGGTGAATGATTTTTCAAAAGGTTATATTTGGTTTAATTTTGGTTTATAAATCTATACCTTCCGATTGGAAATTTTGGGAATTGAGTTCCCAATTGAGTTATTCAATGAATTAAAAATAATTAAAATACCAGATTTGTGCAAAAGATTTCCGACGCTTTACTGTTTGTCAAATTTGAGTACTTTTTCCGTTAGTTACTTTGCTTCACTTTAACTTGCATTTAAAAATTAATCTTTATTCTCCATTAATCATTTAATATTTTTCTTTAATTTTTTTGATCCTTCTGCTATTCTTTTAATTTTTCTCTCTGTGGAATCGACATTTCAAAGTTATGCTACAACTACCGTGTTATTCTTTGGGCGTAATCAAATTTTAGCGCCGTTGCCAGGGAGACGGTAGAAGAATTGCTAGATAGTTTTTCTTTTCAACAATTTGTAAATGCGGTACCTTCGTTCCTTCTTTTAGCTTGCTGTATTTTTTTTTGTTCTTTCTTTTTATAGTATTTTTATTATTTTGTTACATTGCATGCACAGATATAGAGACGCCTTGGGTAGATTTGCTTGTAGGCTTGTGCTAGAGTCAGAATAAAATTTTTTAAATCATTTATTTGACAATCCATCTAATTCTGAAGAAATTAGTGAACACGAAAATTAACCCACTAAAACTCTTCAGGATTACCTCCACCTTACACGTACAGCCACACCATCATGCATCATGTTTCCAGTTAATACTCGCTAACTGGATTTTAAAACATGGATGATACAGTTACTCCCTACCTTTCATGGCTTGGAAAATGAAATTCATATGTGCACATTAGGGAGTTTTAGGAAGTAGTTGTGAATTTTCATAGTCAAAATGCAACTGATGACGTTGTGAGACTTACATTCTTTCCCTTTTCTTTGAATGATAGAGCTAAGAGTTAGCTATACTCGTTGAGACCGCGAGCTATTGAGTCATGGAATGAGATGACTCAGGTCTTCTTTAATAAATATTTTCCCCAACATAAGATCAATGCTTTAAAAATGCAAATCTCCACATTTGTACAAAAGGACAGTGAGACTTTGTATTAGTCTTGGGAGAGATTTAAGGAGTTGTTGAGTATGTGTCCTCACCATGGGTATGAGAATTGGAGCTTAGTGAGCTATTTTTATGAAGAATTTACATCTAGAGAACGTCAATTTGTGGAGATGATATGTAATGGTGAATTCTTACAGAAAGATCTTGATGAGGCCATAGATTACCTCAATGAGCTTGTTGAAAAAGCTCACACTTGGACTAGACCTAGTGCTACTGAGAGCACAAATAGGTCACGACTTGCAGGAAACCCAAATAGTGGTAGAATTTACCATCTCAGGGAAAATGATAACTTAAAGACAAAGGTTGAGATGCTCACTAAGGAGCTAGAGGTGTTAAAGACTAAAGACTTAAAGCCAACACACGTGGCTAATCAATGCAGAGTATTTTTTATCATGTTTTGTGTGTGGCGGATTAGATCACCTCGCCCAAGAGTGTCCCACACTTACTGAGATGAGAGGGATGTATGAGGAACAATATAATACCTTAGGTATGTACAAGAAGCCATTTACACCTTACTCTGATACCTATAATTCGGGATGGTGCAATCACCCCAATTTTAGCTGGAAGTCTGAAAACCAGCAGCCTACACAACCCCTTAGATCATATCCTATACCATATCATGTACCTTCATCTTCCAGGAGTCGTTTAGAAGACACTTTGCATGGTTGTATTGAGGCAAAGGGTAAGACTAACCAAAAGTTTGAATCTTTGATTACGCAGGTTGTTGTAGAAAATAATCAGATAAAGAGCCAAGTGTCCAAATTGATGAGCTCTTTGAGTGTGAATGAGTGAGGTAAGTTCCATTCTCAAGCTCAGTTCACACCCCATGGTCAACACAGGACGCAAAAGAATCTGAAGGATGTGAATGCCATTGTGACACGAAATGGTAAGCATTACACATCCCAACAACGAACAAATCAGAGGATGTAGAAAATGATCAAGATAGTAGTGATGCCGAGCTATCCAAAGAACCTGAGGTGACAAAGAGTCATGTTAAGATACCATCCCCTCAAGCTTTAAAATCAAGCAAGCGAACTCTAGATCCAAACAATGAAATCCTAGAGAATCTAAGGCGGGTAAAAATCAATCTTCCTCTTTTGCATGTGATTAAACAAGTTCCTACTTATGCAAAAGTTCTCAAGGATTTCTGTACAGTTAAGAGGAAGCACCATGTGAAGAAGATCATATTCCTAACAGAGCAATTTAGTACTCTAATTAAGCAGCAGATTCCTCCCAAGTATAAGGATTCTGGTTGTCCAACCATTGCATGCAGCATTGGAAATCATGAGTTTGGGCAAACTTTGCCAAATTTAGAAGCTAACGTGAATTTAATGCCATATTCTATTTATTTGCAGCTTGGTTTAGGTGAAATTAAGCCCATTTCTGTTATACTTCAATTGGCTGACCGTTTAGTTAAGAAATCGAGAGGGATGGTTAAGGCTGTTTTGATCCAAATTGACAAGTTTTACTACCCTGTTGATTTTTTAATTTTGGACACTTAGTTGGTTGTTGAGTCTGACTCTAAGATTCCTCTCATATTAAGTAGACATTTTCTTGCTACGGCTAATGCACTTATAAACTGCAGGAATGGACTAATGAAACTATCTTTTGGAAACATGACCATGGAGGTCAACATATTCCACATCAGTAAGCAGCCTAGGGAGAATGATGAGTACCAACAAATATACATGATTGATGCACTCATAGACAAGGGAGTTCATATAACTCATAATTCTGATCCCCTTGAATATTTCCCTTTTAATTTTGAGTTTGATACTATTAGTGATTCATCTGATATTGATATTTGTACTATTTTTTATGAAACTCAGGATTATGGAACATAGGCTTAGCAACCGTAATTTGAGGAGTTGCCTAAAAAAGGGTGGAAAAAAAAATTCATTCAAGCGTGGAGAGTCCCAAATTGGAATTGAAACTGCAGCCCTCAAGTTTAAAGTATGCATTTCTCGGCCTAGGTGACACTTCTTCTGTTAATATTTTGTCAAAATTGAATACAGGTAAACTTAGGAAATTTCAATTGATCGAGTTAGAGGAGTTGAAAAATGATGTTTATGTGAACTCTAAAATCTATAAGGCTAAAATGAAATCATTTCATGATAAAAATATGATTAGGAAGACGTTTAAGCCTAATGACCGAGTATACTTATATGATTTTAGACTTCACAAGCACCTAGGAAAACTTCGGTCTAGGTGGACCGGCCCCTTTGTAGTGAAGCATGTTTTTGAAAATGGGGAGGCAGAAATAGAGGATCATAAGGATGATCGGATCTTAAAGTATATGGTCAGCCTTAAAGTATTAATTGATAGACAAGTTCCGGAAGTGGAAGATATTTCACTTATAGATCCGGTCTATCAACGTTGACCACACCACGCATATATGTCTTTTCTCTTTATTTGTTTTGTTTTATTTTCTTTATTTTCCTTTTTGTTTGTTGTTGTTTTCTTTGTTTTTGTTTGCAGGTTAGTTTCATTTTGTCATTTCAGGTTACTATCTTTGGTGCTTAGCGAGCTACTCATGTCACTCATCAGGTGTATTCTACCATTTTTAGTTACTCCCCGTTCAAATTTGATTCTTAAACATTGAAAACAATGTTTCATTTAAGTTGGGGGTGATGATGCAAATTCAGTATTTAAAATGCTTATTGGAACTCTGTGGCATATTTTTTTAATTTGCATCACACATGCATCATTCTCACATGTGTACTCATTCTTATTCATAGACATCTTCATGAATTCACCAAACCCACCATAATCATTTTTTGCTAAAGCATTCACAGATCCCCTAATACATTCATCCAAATTTTGTGGTAAAATGGTGGTTTGACACATGTAGCTAGAGAACTCTTTTACTTAAGTATTCATGTGAGTTTTGGAGAGGATTGAAAGCCTAAAAATGCAGTACATTGTGATAAGCATTCATTGATCTGTTGAATTGAGCACTTCTTTTGAGAATATCATTACATGGTTTGTGGTAAGATGGTGGATATACTTGGGATATGACGAAGGTCAATTTAGGATCAACGTTTGAACCTTTCGAGCTAACATTTTCCATCGTAGACCCTTAGTAGTCAATTTGGAGCCAATAAACACATGTAACTTTTTCTTTTCATATGCCCACATCATCCATGCCTCTCCACATTAGAGTATAGCGTATACACTGATTTTTCTACCCTTTTTACTTCAAGTGTATACTAGGTGTGGAATTTGTATTTTTTTTTCCTTTGTGTTGGATTCAATTAAAAAACAAAAAAGAAGAAGAAGAA
This sequence comes from Pterocarya stenoptera, assembly GCA_003123785.1. Taxonomy (NCBI): domain Eukaryota; kingdom Viridiplantae; phylum Streptophyta; class Magnoliopsida; order Fagales; family Juglandaceae; genus Pterocarya; species Pterocarya stenoptera. The sequence continues at coordinate 33,361 of QEOT01001216.1, forward strand.
GAAGAAGAGGAAGAAGAAGGAAAATCATTATTATTCGATGATTTGAAAAGTTAGAGAGTACATCAAATGAGAAGTGTGGTCTATTGAGATATTTGATAAGATTCACTTTGTATGTACTTGGAAGTTTTTGAATCCTTTTTATCTTTTTTTTTTATACAGCCCTGAATCTAAGCCACGTTACAACCTTTTGTGTTGACCGTTCTGATCCTAAGTAAGCTTTTGGAAAGAGTGGTGGAAGTCTCATTTGTTAGTATTCCTATCATAATATCAATGTTTAATTGTTGCTTGTACATAATTGCCTAATTTTCCTTGAGACACCCATTGTCAACTCCATAGAGAGAATCTTCACACGAAACACTTTTATACATGTGAGTTATGGAGTTGAACCTTTCGCTTGAGATTTTCTTGATGTTGCATGTGTCAAGGCTTCGGTTAGATGGATATAGTTTGAAACACACACACACTCTGTGGATTGCTATAGGTGGATTGCTTATGATTGGGTTATTGAATTTTGAAGATTGCTTTGAATGTGAATCTGAAAAGTGTGACTTGGTGGCCTTTGTGTGTGATTTTCTTTGGTCTCTTTCGTTGTTTTGACATAAAAATTGCTAAGAACTAGCAATAAGTAAGTTGGGGGGTGTGATGAGTGAGCAAAAGTGCACTCTAAATACCTTATTATTGGATTATAATGTTAAAATATAAATAGAAATAATGAGATATAATTTATATTATTGAATTTATTATCTCTTCACTTGAGATATATTTGAGCATGATTTTATGATATTTTAAATCTCAAGTATTGCATTATTGGTTGGTGAAAGATAATTTACAATTGGGCTTTACACTTAATATTTTTTGAACTTTACTATTCGGCTTTTACATTTGGTTTTACTTTGATGGTAGCCGCATGAAGTAAAATGCATGAGAACATATATATAGATTTGAAGAAAATGAAGACCCAATTTTACAAGCCTATTGTCTAGGAACTCTCTCATTTTAATGAAAATGTTATTTGAATATAGGAGTTGCTGAATAAAAGAGAAAAACGCATGAGATACGGGCCCTTATATTAATTTAGAATGAAGACGTATGATGCGAGACCAGCGGGATTTTATTTCAAAGTGAACGGATATACACAAGGAATCGGTTTGACTTAGCGTAAGAAAGGTGGACTCTTGGACGAAAAGGGGTTGGAGTTTTTTTTTTTGTTTGACTTGGTCTTCACGTAAGAACGGGTAAGTTTTGAATTTACTTTAACTTGGTCTTCTTTTTTGCTTTGGAGGGAGACGTAAGGAGAGTGGGAAGGTTTTCGGCTTGGCCTAAGGAGAAGATGCACAACACAGAGGTGAAATAAAAAATAGGATGGCTGCCGTTTGCTCTATTTTTTTCCCTTGAGATTTTTGTTGTCCATTATATTTATGGGTAACTAAATTCTCAAGTAGGGTTAGGGATGAACTTGTACATTAGATGGTATTTTTAATTTATTTTTGATTTATGTATTTGATTTTCAATTACTAAAACTCTTTTGTTTTATCATTCTCAATTCCTTATTGATGTTTTCTTCTTCAAATAATCATAGAATTTATTTTGTTTATAGATTCAGTCATACTTTTTCTATTGAATGGATTAGCTATTTGATTATGTTTGGATTAATTATTTATTTATATTGATTTAATTCTTTGCTGCAATATCGCTTTCTGAGTATATTGTCGTCGTTGAATTTTCTCAATATAGATAATAATTTACGTATTTTAAAAGTGGTGAATGATTTTTCAAAGGGTTATATTTGGTTTAATCTTGGTTTATAAATCTATACCTTCCGATTGAAAATTTTGGGAATTGAGTTCCTAATTGAGTTATTCAATGAATTAAAAATAATTAAAATATCATATTTGTGCAAAGGATTCCCGACGCTTTACTGTTTGTCAAATTTGAGTATTTTTTCCGTTAGTCACTTTGCTTCATTTTAACTTGCATTTAAAAATTAATCTTTGTTCTCCATTAATCATTTAATATTTTTCTTTAGTTTCTTTGATCCTTCTACTATTCTTTTAATTTGTCTCTCTGTGAATTGACACCCTAAAGCTGTGCTACAACTACCGCTTTATTCTTTGAGCGTAATCAATCTTCTTAATTTTTGTTCAACTAAAAAAATAAAGAACTACGTGTTTTATTTTTCAATTTTTCTAAAATTCTTATCGAATACAATAGTGAAAAAGTTAATATATGTTTAGTTGTATCATATTTTTGTACAAAAAATTAAAAGAAAAACTCAGTTATTAGACAACTTAAAAATAAATACAGTTTTGAATTGGTTCAGATAGACTAGAATCGGTTGATTGAAGTAGTTCAGTGAACGATTCAAAATGTTAACTAAAGTCGGTTCGATTTCTTACCGATTCAATTTGAATTGACTAAATTGACTTGAATTGAGTCATTTTTCCAAGCCTTGCTTGAGCTCGACACATGGTGGGCTAAGGCTTGCAGCCTTTTGATCTATACTTTTAGGTTTTTTTTTTTTTCTCAACAAGCATTCAATATATATAAATAAATATATATATCTATAGGAAATAGGGAATACATTAAGTTTAGGGTGGGTCTTTCCCACTATCTATATATAAAATACAGTTAGGAATACTAATGAGGGGTATTCAACCAAAATTCATTTCAGTCGCTGCCCATTGCGCCACTGAGTGGGCACACTGATTTTGAGATCGATATATTTTTTTAATCCTCCAATTGTCCCGAGGATGGAGGTTATGACTGATATCCTCTAGGATCAGGGATATTTGCGATTGTGGTGATAGAGATTCATTTGGTATTGCATCTATAACTATTTCAGCATCTCCTTCTAGTATTGAAGGGCTTTTTCCTAGATGATTTGCCATTTTAGTAGCAAGAAGAGATGCTGATGCTTCTGCAAATGTGGGATTTATACTTGGGATCTTAAAGGTCCAGACTTCCACGATTCTTCCTTCTGAGTCTCGACAAACGACTGACGCTGTTGAGAATGAGTCCCTAATTGCTGTATCAAATGAGAAACTTCAACAATTTGATGGTGGTTTGATCTAGATCTCTTTTTGAAAATTGTTGATCTTCTTTTCCCATGCTTTTTTGTATTCTTGGTAATTGGTGTTGAGCTGGATCAAATTCTTTCGAGCATTGTGGATGTATGGTTGTGAACCATATCGTTTCTTTTCCTCCAAATTAAGTCCATAGATATCACTGCAAAAAACTAGAAATGATGAGTTTCTGGTTCTATCAAGCCTAGCTTGGGGCCTGGATTTAGAATCAACTTTATCCAGTCGCATATAGTCGATAATGGAAGTGATGCCATATTTAGGGTCCAGCTACTATGTATCCATAGTATTCGAACTACCTGACATTCCACAAAGAGATGGAGCAACGTTTCTTCTGCTTGATTGCACATTGGACAAATTTCTTGCTGTAAGTTCTGAATAATGCTACTTACCTTGGCCCTGGTTGGAAGAATATCCCATACAGTTTTCCAGATTAAAAGCTTGTGACGACCATGTATTTTAAATCTCCAAATTTTTTTGAAGTTGAGAGCCAGAAAATCCTAAGGCAATGTGAGATCCAGTTCTGTTTCCGCCAAGGGGAATGCAGTTTTGATAGAGAATTTACTATTGTGATTTGGGAGCCAGATTAGAGTGTCATTTCTTTGGTTGTTTTGAGCAAGTGGGATTTTTTGTATATGGTTGATGCTTTCTTGATCAAAGAGTGTTAACATCTTCTCAATATTCCATGCACGTAGATTATTAGTTATGAGAATAACTGACGATGTGCTTCATTCATGTTCTGGATAGGCCTCAGCTTGAATTCTTCCATATCCGGTATCCATGATTTTGTCCATGCATTAACTTATTGCCCATCAAATATTTGAAAGCACGAGCCTTTTGCTAATAAATCTCTGGTCTTGAGGAGCCCTTTCCAAATCTAAGAGTCTGGATGTTTTTTATCCACATTTTTTAATGTGTTTTGGTTGAGGTATTTTTTTGAAATGATCTTGTGCCATAATCCATTACTTTTGTCCTGACTCAGTTCCCAACCTGCTTTTGCTAAGAGTGCTAGGGTCATTTTTTCCATCAGTCTAAGGCCCAGTCCTCCTTGATGTTTCGGTTGACATATTGACTTCCAAGATTTTATAGTAAGATTATGACTTTTCCCTTTTGGAAAACCCCACCAAAAGTTTTTGAAGTTTTTATTCATGGTCTTGCATATTGAAGCTGGCAAAAGGAATGATTGCATTTGATATGATGGAAAAGAACTTGCCATTGACCTTGAAAAGAACCTGGTTGAGATAAGACTTTGGATTTCCAGCCTCCGAGTTTGCTATTAATTTTCTCCATTAGTTCCTTAAAGCTATCTTTTTCCCATTGAGAATGAGGTTTGAAGTCCTAGATATTTTATTCGTTCCATTGGTGGTTTATAATGCAGAATTTGAGAGATCCTAGATTTAGTAGCTGAATCACACTTCAAGTGATAAAAATGGAAGATTTATTGAGGTTTATTCACTATCCTGACCATTCCTTATATTTCTCAATATTTCAGATAGAGCTTTGGCATTTTGCTCACTTGCTTTCCTAAATACTATAAGATCATATGCAAAGAATAAATGAGAGATTGATGGGCAGCCTCGACTTATTCGGATTCCCTCAAAATTTCCCTACTCTTCTAATTTTGATATCAATCTAGATAAAACTTCAGTGCATAATGTGAATAGAAATGGTGAGATTGGATCACCCTGTTTAAGTCCTCTCAGAGAATGGAAAAAGCCTCTCAGGCTACCATTAATAATGATAGAGAACAACGTAGTCGTTATGCATTCCTTAATGAGATTTATCCAAGTAGCACTATATCCGAGTACTTCCATTATTTTAAAAAGGAAGTTCCATTCAACAAAATCGAAAGATTTTTCCATGTTGATTGCCATTGAACCTTGTCTTCCTATTTTTTTCTTCAGATGATGAAATAGCTCATGAGCTATTAGTGTATTTGCTAGGCACAAAATCCGTTTGCAATGGTGAAATGATGCTACGAATAGTTGATTTGAAATGGATAGACAGGATTTTGGTGATGATTTTGTAGCTTACATTGGTCAAACTGATAGGCCTGTAATGCTGGGGTTGACTTGGATTTGGGAATTTTGTGAAGAGTGCAATGTTGGTATGGTTCATTTGTTTCAGCAATTTCCCATTTTGAAAGAAGTTTTGCACTGTTTTAATAACTTCACTTTTGATGATATCCCAATAATGCCTGTAGAAGAGTGATGTCATTCCGTTTAGGCCCGGTGCATTTTGACATAGGATTTGTTTAAGAGCTTTGAATATTTCATCTTCATTTGGAATAGCAATTAAACATTTATTTCTATGTCTGAAATTTGCCTCTCAAAAAGGTTTTCTAGGTGACCTAGATTTATAGGATTCGATGAAGAATAAATATTTCTAATCAATGAAAGTTATTTCAACTAGAGATTGGTCCATCTACCAATTACATGTGCCCAATTTGATGGAGTCTATGGCATTCCTTCTCCTTCCGATGGTTGTCAAGAGGTGGTAGAATTTGGTGTTGAGGTCTGTTGTTGTCAGCCATGATATTCGGGATTTTTGCCTCCACAATGTTTCTTCATTTTTCAACTGCTTCACAAGATCTTGTTGGAGTTGTTATTCTCTCATTAGACTTTGTGGAGTTAGGAGTAAACTTTGCACTTCAAGAAGGTCTCTTTCAATATTGTGGATATGAAATTGGATTTTGTCGAAGTGAACTTTATTTCAGTATTTTAGGGCTGCTTTTGTTGCTTTTATCTTCTTGCATAGAATACAAAGATTTTGGATTTGTAAAGAGAGTGTTGGGCAGATTGGGCTTAGGGAACACTTATTCAATGGGCCTGCTGGCTTCTGTGGTGGGTCGGATTATCATATACTGATGGGCCTTTGTTCCCAACAAATTTAGATAAGACTTTGAAAATCCAATGTCTGGGCTCCCCAACAATGCACCAATCTGGCAATCCTTCCTCCTTAATTATTTTCACCATCAACCCTTACAAAAAAAGTGAGAGAAAGAGGGTCAAGAAAAGGGACCATTTCAGAATCTAGAGATGGGACTAAAACATGAGTAATGATGCACTCGTAGAGTTCACGCAAGGGTTGTACAATCGTTTTGAAAAATATTATAATTTATTATTAAAAAATTATTTTTTTTATGTAGATTTTATATTTACTTATTTTTTTTTTAAAAGATTGCGAGCGTTTAAGCACTCCATGATTACAAATATAATTTAGACTAAAATATTAAGAGTGACTTGGTCTTGGATTAGGTAACCTTTGACTTGTGGGAGTCCTACCTATCTCATCTATAGATAAAGCCTTCACATGATTCCTTCGTTTCCTCATATAACTCTGAGATAACGCGTATTAAGAAAACCAAACCCTTTTTATATATTCCCATGCATATAATGGAAGTAGTCAGCTTTCAGGTCAAATTAAGCTAATTTTGGGGGAAAAAAGGCGAGTTTTTCAATGTAAAAAGTATAGGGAAATAATTAATAAGTAAAATATTGTTCAGTTGGACTGACATGATCCGTGTGGACTTTGTGTTTGTTTTAACTTTTAAGCCACGGCCGAACGTGGATGTGTACAAATTCAATACAGCCTCCTACGCATCAAGTGACGCCCATATATAGGAAGGAATATTATAATATTATAAGCCTTATAGCCTAGGAGGGGTCTGATTGGAATATTGCCATTTTTTTAATTATTATTTGAAAACTGTGATCCACTGTGCTTTTATTAATGAACTATTCTTTAATGTATTTTAATGGGTATTAAATAATTTATAATTTTTATTTATTTATTTATTAGCGAATGGGTTAATATTACGTTACAAAAATGTTGAAAGGATAATACTTAAAAGATGATGATAGCTTTTATTCACCCTGAATTTGTTTTTGGAGTATTTTTTTTCTTCCTTTCAAGGAAGGAAATTTTGAACGAGAAATTATTGGGTATATACTGTTAGAACTTCATAACTTGATATATCATATTAGATAACTGCTATAAATATAAAGAGATTATATAAAGGAAATTCACAAACTGGTGTGATTTCATAGAATCTGTTAGATCTATTTTATAATAAAAGTATCAAACCATATCAGTTTATGTGTTTACTTTTGTTTAATTCCTTTGTAGTTAAAATATTTTCCATCATATCAAATCACGTCACTTTGTGTATTTAATTTTGTGTGATATATATATATATATTTTTATATATATGATGTGCTTGGAGGCTCAATAATATTCGTGTGCTAGAGTAATCCAAGGAAGGGGGTTTCCATTTGTTGTCCTTTCGTTTCGATAAGAACTTGGATTGATGTGGTTGAAAAAGGTCCTGGAAAAAACTAGAACAGGATGCTGAGAGCGTGTCTATGTGTGAGCATGATAATTTGAAAAGGGTAAGGAAAAAAGAGATATCTTTCTCATTTAAACTTTAGCGCGTGTTTGGATAGAAAAACGATCTCATCTCATCTCATCTTAATATCTAATCGAGCCCGTATTGATCATTCAGTCACAATGGCTATCATAATTAAGTACCCCACATAGATATTATATGTCATTATTTTCTTGTTGCGCTTTGAGTGTAAGTTTTTCAATTTTGAAGATTATAATTAAGTGGCAAGAAATGGAAAGCTTAAATGATATCTTTTATATATATATATATATATAATTGGGGAGCCAAAAGCCACCGGCCAGTAGTTGAGGGGGGAGAAAAGAAGAATTCAAAGAACTTAAAACGAATAAATTTCCCACTACCAATTTGACAAGTTAATAATATATACTGTCTGTTTGATTTCCTTTTAATTACCAACCACAGTTGGAAGTGTACCGTTTGGAATATTTTATACTATTACTCCTGTACGTAGGGAATAAATGACGTATCATCATTCATGTACCATCTTTCTCATCCTTTTAACTCGTACGAAAATTTTTCTCATTAGTAATTATTTATCATTCTATATTTTTTATTTTATAAAAAATATTTTCATACTCTATAAAAAATACTAAACATCTTATAAAAATACCTATAAATATGAGATATCAAAATAAATAATAACTGATGTATAATAAATTTTAATTCATGTTTGCTCGTTAAAAATAAAATAGTATAGCCTCTGACATGTATGCAGGCTATATCACCCTTAACATATTTTATTCAGTACACGAAAAAAAAAAAAAGAAGAAGAAAAATTTGCAATGAGAATGAATTTATTTTAACGACCAGCTGCGTGCATGTTAATTAATAGATTAATTAGCAAATGAATATGCTTAATTTCCACGTTTTGTACAGATTTGAATTCTTCGTCAACTGAGTTTATTAACTCTTAACTCGTTTGTATTTACAGATGAAATAAAATGAGATAAGTTAAATATAATATTATTAGAATAGATTTTTTAAATATTATTTTTTATTTGAAATTTGAAAATTTTAAATTTTTTATCTTATTTTGTATGAAATTTTAAAAAAATTATAATAATTAGATAAAATAAGATAAACTTTGAAGAATTTTAAAAATAAATGAGAATACCTTATATTCATAAAAAAAGGGGGGGGGGGACTAAAATTTTATTGGCAATTATTACTAAGACACGTACGTATGTATACTTTGGAGACAAATCATGATCAGTACCTCGTGTATTAATATACGCAGCATATAATATGGATACCAACGGTCAAAATCATCTAGCACAAATACCGATTTTTAGATAAGATTTTGATGGAAAAAGGCATCAAAGCAATAAGAAAAAATATTATTTGTCTGACTTCAATCACGGGGGACTCATGGAATATAAGCGGCGATAAAAATGTTTTATCCTACAAGTTGCCTATTCATTAAAAACAGATATTTTCTTTTATTTTAGATTAATGTTAGAGCGTGGCTATTCTGTCATTTCATTCTTACCGATGTACGTATCGTCTTTTATTTATTTATTTATTTTTAATATATTTAAAAGTTTTTAAAAATTAAAAAAAAATACATCAATATATTTTAAATTACTTACTTAATTACTAAGTAAAAAAAAAAAAAAATTTGACCAGCGGTCAACTTGAGCGGTAAGAATAGAGCAGCATAATTGTGTTTCTCTTAATGTTATATATCATACTACTATCTTACTTTTATCCCATTATATAAGATGTGATACATTTATCACTATTAAATGATTTTTTAAAATGTGATATAGTGTATAAAATCTTCTCTTTTTCTTTTTTTTTCTTTTTTTTTTTTTCGGGCGGTTAGTCGCGAGAAAAACTTATTTCATCCGACGAGCTGTGATTAGGGATCGAACCTATTACGTCAAGTTCCCCAATACGTACAAATTATATTTTTCTTAATTTTCCCTTGAAAATTGAGACAGATGTCCTAATTAATTAGTTATCTCCATTCTCTTTGAAAATGTGCATAAATATTAACAAAAAATCTTCACAATTTATTATTATTTATCTATACTTCACACTTCATATTTTTTTTAATTTTTTTCTTTTATCAAATATTTTTTATATGAATAGTGAATAAAATTTTTGAAATAGTTTAAAAAGAAAAAACTAAAAAAAATATTAAAACAATATTAAAAAATTTAAAAATTTAAAAAAATGTGAAGTATAGAGTATGGTAAAGATTGTGTAACAAAACCCAAATATTAAATATTGCCTCGGTCGGTTCACCAAACATCATAATTAATTAAATGCTTGAAAATTTTGGTAAAATATAATAAGATCAATTTGAAGGAAATTTTTATCCATATTTTTTACATTATATATAGGATGAATATATTTATATATCATTCTTGAAAATAACGCTAGCTAGATCTCTCTTTTTGAGATGACTTGATCCGTTAATCATACGTACAAATTTAAAGCGGGCCGGTTTGGGTATCCCTCAAGATCATTCCGAAATGCATCTTCAAGTTTTAATTAATATTACATAAATTTATATTTATTTATTCCATTTAAATTCAATCATTACATTGAATTATCTATTTACTCTCTATATAATAATAAAATATTATTAATTTAATAATTTATTTATTTAATTTATTTTTATCACATTTAAATGTTAATAATAATTATATTCTACATGTTAGATATTTTTAATTATATTATAATTAATTTAATTTATTTGTTTGGAGTGAGAAACTAGTATTTTAATATTTGATAAAGCAACTGTAGTTAGCTATATTTGGTGAAGCACTGTAACTGAAATCCAAATTATTTTAGATATGTCAAATCCAATGTGTAGTCTTCTTGGCATAGATTATCTAAATCTTAGCCATCCTTCAACTTTGACCAAATCAATAAGGATGCTCTAAATCATCTCAAGTTTCCATCATGTATTGGAGTGGAACTTTTATATATATATAAATATATATATACCATTTTGTATTTAATTAATTATCAGTTCAAAAGGGTCACTTAATTAAAAATTTAAAAGGTCTTTTACATATTATTTTGGTAATTAAGCAAGTGAGTAAAACATTCAGCGTTTGAAACGGGAGAACGAGGCCAATCTTTTTCCCTGGAAACAAACATAATATATATACATATATGCATGATACAATATATATATGTGTATTTGTATATATATATATATATAACTCAAGTGATTTTACGTGTGAGGTGAATGTTGGTGAAATACACAATAATATAATAAAAATTACAATGAAATTAAAATTAAAAACGAAGCTAGTTTGGACTGAGGCACGGAAATGTCGCTCTCTTTAAGGAGATTCAAGCCCTCTGCGGTGTACAACGTCTCAAATTGACTGGTGCAGCAGAAATCCTCTTGACCTGACTCCTCCAGGATACAACAGCCCAACTGATCATCGTATGACTCAAGCCTACTCTGCACAAGTGGTTGAGTCCAAAGCTCCACTCAAAAGAACACATTTCTTTATCTGAAAAATATCTCAAAAAAAATATATGCTCAC
>QEOT01001216.1:55685-74755 GCA_003123785.1 Pterocarya stenoptera
TCTTGTTGTGACTGCATCTCATCCCTTTATAAATGCTGTGTTAGGTAGCATTTACAAATGTATATATTATGGTGGGTGGTGGGACCATTGTAACAGGTTTAGTTTACTGCTAAAATTCATCCGGTTCTCCTTTTTAGTTGTCAGCGAATTTCAGTGGGTGACCTTAAATTTGTGCAGATCATTTTAGACTTAATTTTCACCTCAATGCCTGTAGTTTGGGTCAAGATTAGTTGAATTGATAATGCCTACAGTTTTTGTAGGCCTACAGTTGAAAGAAGGGATAGAGTGATCAAAGGTCCTTATTCGACTTATAAATTGCCATCTGCAGTTGTATGCTTTTGTAGCATGTTTATCCCTTTTGGTCTCTGGGTCCTCTAGCTCATTGATCTTGTTAATTGATCGTCTTATTGACAGGAAAATAGAAAAGTGGTTATATAATATGGCTTGTGGAGCTGAAGCAATGCCTTCAAAGTCATGTAACAATTAGATAGTTTTGACCGGGAGTTTAGTAATGAGACACTTGTAGCTGTTTGTTCAATTTCAGTGTGTATATATCACATAAGCATCTACACATGTATTTGAGCCTCTGATACGAAAAGGAAAACTGTAGTTAAGTGTTCTACATGTTATAGCTTTCAGAGAAGGGTACATGCATTTTGCGAGTCAAAATATAAACATCTATATGCGTATGTATATATAAATTTTTATGTGGGCCTCAAAGGACTATTTCGCTAAGACTCTTTTCCTATAAATCTTCAGAGCCGCACAGATCGAATAGTTTTTAAACTCTTTGGAAAAGATCCTAACAATTTTCCTCTTGTTCTCCGGACACAGGTATGTACTTAGCCACAAAGTTTTTTTGATGCAACCTTTTTTGGGTGCTCTTTCATAATGTAGTTTGATTTTTTGTTATATATTTTTCAACTTCAGATCCTCGACTGGCTATCCCATAGTCCTACCAACATAGAGAGCTATATAAGGCCTGGCTGTATCATATTAACGATATACCTCCGTCTAGAAAAGTCCATGTGGGAGGAGGTATGCTTCTGTACTGATGCAAGATATGTAGAATTGTTAACCCTGATATCAGTACAGCATTTTAATCTCCTTAAATACAACTGGTACATACAGCTTTGTTGTGATCTGGGATCCCATCTGAAAAGGCTACTTGGCTCATGCAATGACTCTTTCTGGAGAACAGGATGGGTGTATACTAGGGTGAGGCATCGCGTGGCATTTATGTATAATGGTTTGCTCTCTCTCTCTCTCTCTCTCTCTCTCTCTCTCTCTCTGTGGCATTGCAAGTTTCTAGTCGTGCTTTAATGTATTATTCACTAATAAGAGTGTGGACACAAAATTTCTCATTCACGTGAGGAAGATAAAGTATTTTGATTTGTTACATGTGTCTTGCAGGTCAGGTTGTCTTAGACACACCCTTACCTCTGAAAAGCAATAAAAATTGCAGGATCTCAAGCATCAAGCCAATTGCTGTTTCCACATCTGAGAGAGTTCAGTTTGTTGTAAAAGGCTTTAACCTTTCTCGTTCCACCGCTAGGTATTCTTTTGCTTACCCATGCATGCCTGAATGGTTTGTTTTCATCTCTTGTTATTTGTAAGGGAGCAATGATGTCTCAATTTTTCAGAAATTTCTGTGTGGATATTGTTAAGTCCTGCCTTTTGGTTTCAGGCTACTCTGTGCTCAAGAAGGGAAGTATCTGGTCCAGGAAACTTGTTATGACTTGATGGACAGTGCTGATACAGCCATTGAGCACGATGAACTCCAATGCCTCAGCTTCCCTTGCTCCATACCAAATGTTATTGGAAGAGGATTCATTGAGGTGTGGTCATCCCTGATTTTTTCTGAACGCATTCTGTTATAACCCACTTAGCTCAACAATGAGTGCTTGTGTGAAAGCTTTTTGAAAATGCATGTAGCTGACTAGCTTCACAAAAGATTTGATCATAACCATGAGTGCCCATGATAATAATGAGCCACGTGATTTGATAATGTTAGTCCTAGTACTCGGTGTATTACTTCCAATATATATCTTAAACACCTTTTGGTTGATCTTTAGCTTTAGAAGGTCATTGTTACTTGTATAAAAAAAAAGGATCATTGTTCAAATATCTCACAGCATATGGTTTGGGTTTGTTTCAGAAGTTAGGAACCTGTACACAGATGTTAGCTTTCTTATTTAAAATTATGTATTTGAGATTGACATTTTTCATGAAAGAGGATAGAAACAGATGCCTTGTTAATCAAGTTAGATTGGAATTACAGTTTTTTATTATAATAAGAACATATTGAATGGTGGTTCACTCGAAAGCAGAATTTGGGGTGGGACAGTGGCGGAACCAGCAATGTTTTTGAGGGGGGCCAACTTTTCTATGGTGTGACACATTTATGTAAAATAAAAAAAGAGATTAAAAATTCAGAAAACATAACTATATATAAAACTAGATCTCGATAATTTGCTACATACGCGTAAAAATAAAATTCTAAAAAAACAGCTTAATATACGTTTCATAAATTATTTCGTGGAATAATATTTATCCATTACTGTTTTTGTAATGAAATATTTAGAATTCATTTTTTTCATAAAATCTATCAAGTGATCTTTTAGAAGGCAATCTTACATTCTAGTGTGTAATCTAGTTTAATAAGTTTCATGTAAAATCTAGGTATTTTCGCGGCACATTAAACATATAATAATATAATTGAGACCTTAAATAAATTTTTTCTTGCTCAATGAAGTCTAGAGGAAAAACCTCTCAACTATTTTTCATATAGATCATCAACCTTAAATGATTTTTCTTGTATTTTCACTTTGGATTCCATATTAAGAAGCCTAATATTGTATAACAAAAAACTTTGGGATCCATATTAATAAATTTATTATTTCTACTAAACTTAGTTTAAATTAATCTTAGTGAGGCCACATGCCACATCCTTGAAAATAGATAATATATAGAAATTATACAAAATTTTGGGACTATAGGAAAAAATTGGAAAGGGGGATTTTAACTTTTTTGGGGGGCCATTCTCTATATTTGTAGAATTATAAATGAAATGTAGGGGGATTTTGAAATTTCAAACAATTTTAGCCCAACGTGGGTCCGCCACTCGGTGGGGACAATGGAACTGACTTTTAAAAGCATAGTCAAAGAGGGCTAGAACAGAGAGAGAAGTTACATTCATAAGTAGAACAAGAGATGGCCCTTCAACAGGACAATACTCTGCAAGAATCTTTTGTTTACATCTTTAGAATATGCACGAGTACATTCCCCATTTCTGATTTGAGAAGATATAAATTTTGATCTTATCAGGTTGAAGATCATGGTCTCAGCAGCAGCTTCTTTCCATTTATAGTTGCAGAGCAAGAAGTCTGTTCTGAGATCTGTATGCTTGAGCATGCCATTGAGGTGGCTGAAAATGCTGATGAGATTCAGAGAGTACCTGAACTGCTGGAAGCCAAGACACAAGCTCTGGACTTTTTACATGAAATAGGTTGGCTGCTTCATAGAAGTCACGTGAAGTTTAGACTGGGTGACATGGATCCGAACCTGGATCTCTTCCCCCTAAAACGGTTCGAGTGGCTTGTGGCATTCTCTATGGACCACGATTGGTGTGCTGTAGTAAACAAACTCTTGAAAATTCTGTTTGAGGGTGTAGTTGATGCAGGTGACCACCCTTCCATTGAGCTTGCATTGTTGGATTTGAATCTTCTGCACAGAGCTGTCCGGAGAAATTGCAGACCTATGGTCGAACTCCTGTTAAGTTTTGTCCCAGATAAAGTTTCAGATGGGAAAGGAGCTCAGGAAAAGCAACAGGTTGATAGGGCCTCTAGTGGCTTCTTATTTAAACCGGATATGGTTGGACCTGCAGGGCTTACTCCTCTTCATGTTGCAGCCAGTATGGATGGCTCTGAGAATGTATTGGATGCCTTAACTGACGATCCTGGATCGGTAATACCTTGTCTCTTATTTCACAGTTTTTTACTTGTAATAACTCTACATAGGGAGAAGACATGAAAATGGTTCATGAATTTATCCCTAGCACATATTTGACTGGCCCTTTCTAGGCCTGTCAACAGACCGAATCATGGGTGGAAGTAGTTTATTCTGACCCAAAATGTCTTGGTTTGTTTTACTTCAAACCTCACATTTTTCAGCCAGATGTCTTAGTTTGCATTTTTACCTTTGTTATTGTAACATTTAATATGGTTCTGGCTTGTCCAGGTTGGTATTGAAGCATGGAAAAGTGCTCGTGATAGTACAGGTTTGACACCCAATGACTATGCTTGCCTACGAGGCTATTACTCCTACATCCATCTTGTCCAAAAGAAATTTAGCAAGAAAATGGAAAGAAGGCATGTGGTGCTGGATATCCCTGGTGCTGTCATAGACTACAATAACAAGCGGAAGCAATCTGATGGGCATAAGTTGTCAAAAGTTGCTTGCCTGCAAACTGAGAAGATTGAAATTGGAGCAACCTATAGACATTGCAAGATATGCGAGCAGAAGCTATCTTATGGCAGCATGAGAAGGTCACTTGTATACCAGCCGGCAATCCTTTCAATGGTGGCCATTGCCGCTGTTTGCGTGTGTGTGGCTTTGCTCTTCAAAAGCTCACCTGAAGTTCTTTATGTGTTCCGGCCATTCAGGTGGGAACTGTTGAAGTACGGGTCAAGCTAAGGTGATTCTGTTGGAGGGTGGGTTTTGTCCGCCCCGTCTCTCCCATCTTAATTGCACGAAAGAAACATAGAAGTGTTGGTGATCTGTGGAATCGGGCATCCACCATTTCTGTATACTGTATATGTGCTAATGATAGTCCGTTAAAAGATTATATAGGGAAAATTTAATCGGTGTCAATCCATTGATTTATACAGAAATAAACCCACTGCAGTCTGGGGATTGAATACCTTGAAAAGACTTCATTTTTCTATACCTTAATGTAATACAGGTAAACCAATGTCTTACTGGATGTTCCAGGCAAGTTTGGTGCTTGACATCGAGGGAACCGTTGTGGGGTATAACCAAGATGGGCTTATATAAGTCAATTTTTGGAGTGGCTTGAGCTTACTGATGACCAGGTCATGACCAAACGACTGGTCAAACTCCAATCTACTTATGCAATATGTTGTGTTACACAGTAACACCAATACAAATTTAAGACGATACGTGAAAGTTTAATTTACCAGGACTTGTTAATATACGAAAAAAGAAAAAGAAAAAAGGGGGCCTCTCCAAATAGATCTTACCCAGACAGCATGCACATAAGTTTTTGCCACTTAAAAACAAGCCTAGAGTGATAACCTCTTTACCAATTACCCCCATGCAAAGGGGAGGAGGGGAGAAGGATGCCATTTTTCAGGGGGATTTGTTTGTTGAGGATTGCCCCTGGCAGGTAGAATGTCATCCTCGTGGTTACCTTCCAACGACCCATATAATCATATTTTGTTGTTTGCAGGAATGCTGGCCTTGAAGAGTTCGTGAAGAGGCGTGTTGGTATCTATTCCTTCTTGAAGGGGCTCCTTTGTATCAAATATTAAAAAAAAAGAAACCTTTATCTCGAGCCTGTCCCATGCCCTTCCTGTAAGCATTAATCTAACTACTAACACGAGCTCAGCAATGTCAAAGTGCTGTTTCTGTGCTGTGGATAAACTAAATTATGACTTAATAATCTAATACCTCGTCTGTCTTTGTCTGAGAGCTCACTTATAACAACCGAAATGGATGCCTGAAGCCAGATGCCATTCACACTGTTCTTATAGCTTTGGTGCTAGTTCCCTTGTTGGTCCCACTTTTCAAGAATCTTTGTATCAAATGTTTTTTTTTTTTTTTGATGGACTTTGTATCAAATGTTCGAACATAGGAGTTTAATCTATTTTTTGTACACGTGTCATAATATATATATGTCATAGTATCAGTCTCTTACTGTTTGTACAGAATCTCATTTTTTTTCCTTTTTGTTGCAAATTTCGATTTCTGTAACCCTCATTGATTTTGCTATAACATGCTTTTATACATGATCTTTCCAGATTTCTGGCCTTGAACGGTAGCACTCTGAGAATCTTGAAGCTTGCCTGCTTGATTGTGGCCTGCAGGTTAAATTAATTAGACACGATTTATGGCTCGAAATGAAAACCTTCCTCGAGGCCAAGGATGTGATGTATCATGCTCTGGTTGGAAAAGTCAATGGAATAAATTGTACCGTATCTAAAGATCTAATGATATGATATTAACAGAGTGAAACATGCTGCTTTATATAAGCAAAGATTCTTTTATCTATAATGATTTTGATACACTGTTTCTTTGAATGGTTTGGATAGCGAGTTGAGATGAGATGAGTTGAGATGAAAGTTGAAAATTGAATAAAATATTGTTAGAATATTATTTTTTAATATTATTATTGTTTTGAGATTTGAAAAAGTTGAATTGTTTATTATATTTTGTATACAAATTTGAAAAAGTTGTAATGTTTAGCTGAGATGAGATGAGTTGAGATCAACTCTGAATCCAAACGGGGTGGCATAGTATTTGACATTTAATTAATGTACTAGGAGAGAAAAGTGTAAAATCAAATGGTTATATTCATTTTCCTTGGACAATATTCTATGCCATTAAACAGCATGATCAACAGCCATTAACTTGCTGAGATAATACATGACATTGTACTTTTGCATTACCTCTCTCTTTCTTCTTTTTTCTATATATATTGTTATAGTTTGAAGCTTTTCTGCTTATCCAATAATGGCTCAGCTGGGAGGAGCAGATGAGATAGAGTCTCTGCGAATTGAGTTGGCAGAGATTGGAAGAAGTATAAGGTCTTCATTTAGAAGCCACGGCTCAAGTTTCCGGGGCAGTTCAGCTGTCAAATCTGAACATGATATTGAAATTGATGATGAACATGAGTTACAGTGGGCTGCAGTTCAGAGACTTCCCACTTTTGAGAGGATTACTTCAGCCTTGTTTGATGTTTATGTTGGTACAGGTCAAGATGAAGATGCTAAAGGGAAACACATGGTTGATGTAACCAAACTTGGAGCTCAAGAACGGCATATTTTCATAGAGAAGATAATCAAGCACATTGAAAATGATAATCTTCGGTTATTGCAAAAACTTAGAAGGAGAACTGACAAGTAACCATTTTTATCATATACTCACGATATATACATATTGCACTAAAATTCAAAATTAGTATGAATGTGCATACCTACGTAAATTTTGTTTGTATGCATCTTTGTGTGTCATACCAGTAATATTATACCTCGTTATGGTTTTACCAGGTTTCTTTATCATGCAGGTACATGCAAGCTACATAGTTAAGACAAAGTTTCAACTTGTCTTATTTTTTGAATCTGATGCCTAATTGTCAATGCGAACTAGTTGGATGCTCCACGACTTCATGCTTTGATGAGCATCCAAAGTTCTAATTGAATGTCTTTGTTGGACCTTGACTAATATAGCATTAAATTTTTATTATCCTTTGTAGAGTTGGTGTAAAATTGCCCACTGTCGAAGTAAGATATGAAAGTCTGTGTGTCGAGGCAGAGTGTGAAGTAGTTCATGGAAAGCCCCTCCCCACCCTATGGAACACCTTAAAAGGCATGATTTCAGTGAGTATCTTCACTTGTCAGACTAAGTTCCAGTTAAGTTAGCCACTGAGACTCTGAATATTTGAAGTGGGGACATGAGAGTGAAAAAAAAGGCAATAGAAACAAGTGTGGTATATGCTCTGATAGTCATTAGATCAGAAGCTTCATTGTACAATGATCTTTGGATTTATTGAGTTGTAAATATCCAGTGCTTGATAACAATTATGTATTCTTCATATTCCCTGAGTCATCTTTTGCCTAAGCAGCATGTTTCAAAATTTGGGCATAGACCAGTAGTTCCTTTTTTCTTTTTTTTTGACCCAAGTCATGAGAGCTTTCTGTCTGTGACAGGGCCTTGCCATGCTGTCAGCTTCAAAAACTCAAGGAGCCAAGATAAACATCATCAAAGATGTCAGTGGAATTATTAAGCCAGGAAGGTATTCAGCAAAATATAGCATCTTAAAAAAATCTCTCTGAATAAAAAGATGGTATCTCTTTCCTCTTGATGAAATAAACCTGTTAAAATCTCCGTCTGTTGCAATAAGGTAGGAAATAGGGGACATCTATAAATTGTTTAGATTAAAACATGAATCGATTTATTTGTGATTGAATATACTTTCAAAGTAGATTTTCTCCAATTTGGTAGGCTGATATTGAACATAGTGAGGTGATCAGTCAGCTTTACCCCCTACAAACATAGATTAGGTACTTTACAGTGTAGTAAGTCCCGTCCAATATCTTCTAGGGCTATGCACCCGGATGATTTTGGCCACTGATTTTCTGTTTGTTTCTTTATTGTATTACATAATTTCTAAATCTAAGGTAAACCAGTAAAAGGAGGGAATTGTTTATACTTGTTGAGTTTGCAATTGACCTAGGTCCTAGGAACCTTCTCAATCAAACCAGATATAAATGGTTGTATCTGTTAGATGTATTAAACATGTTTTACCATATTTCCTTACAGAGATTAGAAGATATCTTAGATATGCTTATCCTCGCATGATATCTTCCTCAAATTTGTTAACTTATCCTCTAAATTCCGAATTGGAGAAAAACAAAACAGTTTCAATTTATTTACCTTTTGGAGGAAATATTCTATCAATTTTTAGGAGTCCTTGGTGAAGGTGAGAAGATAATACTGGCAACATTAAAATTGACTGACATTGGCCTATCTTTGCTGCAGGATGACTATATTGCTTGGCCCTCCTGGGTGTGGCAAGACCACACTATTGTTGGCTTTGTCTGGGAAGCTAAGCAATTCTCTAAAGGTTTACTCTTTGAACTTCTTTTTTGAGACGTCTGAATGGTCCTTCAAAAGAGTTGTATGGGGTTTCTTAAGAGAGTTAGTGCTCAACACAACAGCTTTTGTACTTAAGACTCTGTCAAGCTATCTCTATATTAATTGGTCATTTAATATCCAAGGAAGTTGGGTTCAGATGATCAGCATGTAATCAAATCCCGTATTCACATGATTATATGCACCAGACTTTTACTAATTTATACTTCTTTTAACTTGATCGTACTGCTGCCTAAATTACGAGCTTCATTCTCCTCGAACTAATGCATACCACATTTTGTTGTGTAACATTCTTAACACCTACAACGTAAACACTATAAAGTTCATTATGGGGGTCTTTGGAATTATTTTCTGCTCTTTCCAGATACATTAATATTAACATATATTCCATTATCTCAGATTTGTTTGCATTTAAAATTAGTCTGACTTTTCTCAATGGTTTCTGCATTAGGTTACTGGGCAAATATCTTACAACGGTCATAGACTGGAAGAATTTATTCCACAGAAAACGTCAGCATATGTAAGCCAATCTGATCTTCATATTCCAGAGATGACTGTGAGAGAAACACTTGATTTCTCCGCATGCTGTCAGGGAGTAGGAAACCGAGATGGTAAAATTGTTGATTTTGATGCAAGACCATTATCAAGAAAGTTTTCAAATTGATACTGATAAGTAGTTTTTTTTATCTGTGTTATAGAAATTATTATGGAAGTCAGTCGAAGGGAGAAGGAGAGAGGGATTATCCCAGATCCGGATATAGACGCTTACATGAAGGTACTATATAGCAGATATGTGACTTTTCCGTCCATGTTTAGAAAGTGGTCTCTATGCATTCACAAGTTCATTAATGCCAAAAGATCAAGAACAAATAATTGTGTGGGCGTGGATGTGGTTGAATAAAGCTTTTCTTGCATGCATAAGAATGAAAAATCTCAGAATCTCTTATCCATTAGTTAGAAGTCTTATGTCCCAATTATTCTTAAAGACAGCTTTGGGTCCTGACTCCTTGGGATTGGTTGCATGAATCCATATTTTCCATTCAGCTATATATAAAGTTGGACTCACTTAGATCATCATTAAGGAAAACATTTACAAAATAATTGTCTTTTTTAGTGTGCATGTCAATGTGGCATTTATACATTATGCACTTTTCAATGTTTTATAGCCTTAATATTTTTTATGTTTTTGTTGTTTTTACAGGCAATATCAGTTAAGGGATTGAAGACTACACTGCAAACAGACTACATCCTAAAGGTAGTGTGTTTGGTCACTTCTCCAGAGTTTAATCTTATTTCTTCTTTATCTGTTTCTTGGTGGAACTTTGTAAATCTTTGGTATATGGCTCACGATCCGCGCGTCTTGCAGATCCTTGGTCTCGATATGTGTGTTAACACATTGGTTGGAGATCCCATAAGAAGAGGCATATCTGGTGGTCAAAAGAAAAGGCTGACTATAGGTGATGTCACATACCATACAAAGTTATTGTAGAGCATGACAATTTTCAGTTGCTTATGTCAAATGTAAAATGCTGTTCCTGACAAAGTTCTGCATTTAAATTTAAGGGGTTGAATTTAATATCATTCTTGATATATCTGGCATTATGTAGGTGAGATCATCGTGGGTCCCGCAAAAGCTCTATTCATGGATGAAATATCAAATGGCTTAGACAGTTCCACCACTTTCCAGATTGTTTCTTACCTTCAGAACCTGGTGCATATAACTGATGCCACTGCATTGATTTCACTTCTTCAGCCAGCACCAGAGACCTTTGATCTCTTTGATGACGTTATCTTAATGGTAGAAGGGAAGATAGTCTATCATGGACCACGGAATTGCATTCTCAAGTTCTTTGAGGACTGCGGGTTTAAGTGTCCAGACAGAAAAGGTGCTGCTGACTTCCTTCAGGAGGTAGATTTGTCGTTCATATTTGCGTCTACAACTATATCCTGCTGTATGAATTGTGACCGGTTTTCTATTTTGATTTGCTATAGGTTATATCTAGAAAAGATCAAGCACAGTACTGGTGCTACACAGATCAACCTTACACTTATGTTTCTGTTGATCACTTTGTTAAAAAATTTAAGGATTTCCATCTTGGCCAGAACTTAGATGAGGAGCTCTCACAGCCATTTGATAAGTCTCACAGCCACAAGGATGCTCTATCCTATAGATCATACTCATTAACTAAGTGGGAACTGCTTAAAGCTTGCACAAGGAGGGAATTTCTTCTAATGAAAAGGAATTCTTTTATTTATGTATTCAAATCAACACAGGTATTTTTATTTTTGTTAAACAAATGCCTCGATTCTTCTGCCAATTACAATTAGCTTCGACTCTGCTCCTCTTATTTGAAATTGTTTTTATTCTTTCTTTCTGCAGTTAGTCATCATCGCGTCAATAGCAATGACTGTTTTCCTTCGAACTCAAATGGCTGTTGACATGATCCATGCAAATTATTATATGGGTTCATTGTTCTATGCACTCCTCATTCTTCTTGTGGATGGATTTCCAGAACTGCCCATGACTGTCTCGAGACTAGCAGTTTTCTACAAGCAGAAAGAGCTTTTCTTTTATCCTGCTTGGGCTTACACAATCCCTGCTGCCATCCTGAAAGTTCCTCTTTCATTTTTGGAAGCTTTTGTGTGGACGGCTCTAACATACTATGTCATTGGTTACAGCCCCGAGGTGGGAAGGTGAGAGTTGCAGATGAAAACTTCAATCCTGCATACTATTGCTTTCTCATAGGTTGTACAATTAACATTAATTTGCTTCTGGTAGAGTGCAAAGATGTAGCTAATGAGTGGTCCTGTTTCTTTTTATTAAATCCTCTAGAGCAGTATTTTTTTGGTTATAATAGCTATCTCAATTCTTGAATCTGTGTTTTTTAGGTTCTTCCGCCAGTTCCTTCTACTTTTGACTGTGCATCTAACATCAATATCCATGTTCCGATTTATTGCCTCACTCTTCCAAACTGTGGTTGCTTCAATGACAGCGGGTAGCCTATCCATAATATTTGTTCTATTATTTGGTGGCTTTGTTATCCCCAAGCGTAAGATTTTTACTACCTCTTCTCATTATCAAGCCAATTAAAAGTATTGAGATGATTGTGCTTAGCAGAGTTTTGGTTGCAGCCTCTATGCCAACTTGGTTGGAGTGGGGATTTTGGGTTTCTCCCTTGTCATATGGAGAGATAGGCTTGACAGTGAATGAATTCCTTGCTCCACGATGGGAAAAGGTGAAGTTTAATTTCTATAATTTTTTCTATGAACAAGACAGAAAATATGCAGGGGTGTTGCAATTGTTTTGGTTGGGCCAATAGGACAGTTACAAGGCTCAAATTTAAGATCTCCATTAGGTTGACACAGCTTTGCTTGTTTTCATGGAAAGTTCTTCAAAAAGAAGAAGTTTTTGGGGACTAGCGATTTCCAATTGGGCTCATTATATCATTAAATAGATGTAATACCTTCATATACGGTGAACTTTCTTCTTCAAAAGCATTTGGGTGTTAGAAAGAGCAAGGGAACAAAAAGGAAAGTAATAATAAATTCTTAAAACGGGCACCCTTTTTAGCATTCTAAAGTCTTTCCCTTTCCTTCCCTTTATCCTCATTCTTTTGGCATTCTAAAATAGAGGGTTTACCTATCCACTTAGAAACGTGTAAAAATGTAAATCCTGCAGCCTTCCCTCACAAAAATTGTGAAGTTATTCATCCATTGACCACTGATTATTTACCTTTTTTTCATTGAAGCTGTCTGCAAACAAAACTCTGGGGCGACAAGCATTAGAAATTCGTGGATTAAACTTTGACAGTTACCATTATTGGATATCAATTGCTGCCTTAACTGGGTTCACAGTGCTTTTTAACGTTGGTTTTACCTTGTCATTAGCTTACTTGAAGCGTAAGAGCACCTCCCATTGCTTACTTTGATACTTCAAAATAAAGAAGCAAAAAGTTAATGTGTATGCTAACCTACAACTTCAATATACATTCAGCTCCAGGAAAATCTCGTGCTTTAATTTCTTATGAAAGGTACTCTCAACTTCAAGGAATAAAAGACAGCTACAACAATTCGGATAGAGGCACGAACCCTACCCATGCTTCTCCTAAAACTACTTCAGAAGCTAGAAAGGGTGAGAATGCCTGTGTGTCCTGATCAGCTCTTTTTGTCCTATGTATAGTTACATCTGTTCATAATGTCTATTCATTCTAAATCTTTAGTCAAGTTTAGATATGTTTTTGACACATCTTTGAAATTCCGTCATTCCTCAATTTTTCAGGAAGGATGATTCTACCTTTTGAGCCCTTAACTGTAACATTTCATGATGTGCAGTATTATATAGAAACCCCTTTGGTAATTATGCTATGGTTAGCTTTACTCCATTATATAGCTAGTTGTGAATACAAGGACTAGGAGTGAGAGTTATATCAACTGAAATGCATTATTTTGCCATCATGTTGTTCGCAGGAAATGAAAGGGCAGGGTTTTACACACAAGAAGCTCCAGCTCCTTTCAGATATTACAGGTGCATTCAGACCAGGCATACTAACAGCTTTGATGGGTGTCAGTGGAGCAGGGAAAACAACACTTATGGATGTTCTTTCTGGAAGGAAAACCAGTGGTACCATTAAAGGAGAGATTAGAATTGGTGGGCGCCCAAAAGTTCAAGACACATTTGCCAGGATATCAGGTTACTGTGAGCAAATGGATATACATTCTCCACAAATCACTGTAGAAGAATCAGTGGTATATTCTGCTTGGCTGCGGCTCCCATCTCAGATTGACTCAAACACTAAAGCTGTATGATATCTTTCTGCTGCAGAATATAAATTATTTTCTCTCAGCCTTGATCATTAAAATGAATTGCACTGAAATTTCCTGTTGCATTTTCATCTAGGAATTTGTAAATGAAGTCCTCGAGACTATTGAGCTTGATGTGATCAAGGATTGTTTAGTAGGAATGCCAGGTGTTAGTGGTTTATCAACTGAGCAACGTAAACGGCTTACTATAGCTGTGGAGCTTGTTGCCAATCCTTCTATCATATTCATGGACGAACCAACATCAGGTCTGGATGCAAGGGCAGCGGCGATTGTTATGAGAGCAGTGAAGAACATTGTTGAGACAGGAAGAACAGTTGTGTGCACCATCCATCAACCAAGTATTGATATCTTTGAGGCATTTGATGAGGTAAATTGTTCATAGCCTGGCCTCATAAATGAGAAAAAGTGAGAGAGTTTGGAATTATGTTTGCACATTTCCCTCTTATAGCTGAAAATGACTTCTTATTTAGTCCGGATAAATTATTTTGATTTTGAGTTGTGAAGTTCCATTTAATGCATGATCAGGTAAGTACTTGAAACTCGTTCAAATTATATGTCGAAAGAAGTTATCAAATTTAAATATTATTTGTTTTTTCCCTTGTAGTTTAATCTTCTTAAGTTTCATCTCAAGTTGGAAGACTGATCCTTTTTAAGGACACTTTGACCTTCCAGTTTTGGCTTTGGCCCTTTGGAGCAATTTTCACATTTTGTCAAGTGGATTGCACAAAAACTGGTCATATACTAAGTCCAAGATTGTACATTATGAGTGAGGGCTTTGTAGGTGTGCCACTTGCATAATGAATGGTCTAATATCTCACTGCGCCATTTTTAGTGAAGTAATCTTTCCTAAGTTATCTGTTAAGTATGATCTTGAATCCTTTTAAGTTCTTTGAGTGAAAATTTGTATAATGGAGTATTAATATCTTCAAAAGTTTTGTATCTTAAGTATAATCTTTTTAGTTGGATTCAGTTATACCCATTTAATTTTTCCACTTTACGATCATATATGCAGGTTTACTTGCCAGACAACCAAAAAGGAAAAAAGAAACGAAACTGTCTTCTGTTTTAGAAAATATGACCCTGTTGAATTTTGTATTTATTATCATAGTATATAGAGGTGATATGGTAACATTGATTCATGTCTAACTGATTCTGCAGTTGATTCTAATGAAAAATGGAGGCCGCATAATATATTCTGGTCCACTGGAGCAGCACTCAAGTAGGGTTATTGAGTACTTTGAGGTCAGTTAGTGATGCAACTTTTAGATTTCTTTCATCATCGTTAGCCAAATAAAATACCATTCTTGTGACAGAAATGACTATTTAGTCCTGATCCCATTCCCTGGTAACTTTTCTGTAGAGTATCCCTGGAGTTCCAGCTATTAAAGACAATCATAATCCTGCAACATGGATGTTAGAAGTTACTTCAAAATCTGCTGAAACTCAACTTGGAGTAGATTTTGCACAAATTTATCAGGGGTCCACCTTGTATGAGTATGTACACAGACTATAAGAGAATAATGAGATTACATAAAAACAATTTGGTGTTTATCGTTGTTACCAATCATGCCAGGGTTCTTGATATATCCTACTTCAATACCTTGTTCTTTATGTATATGCATAACGATATCTACATGTATGCATATAGAAAGTACAGAAATCATGGTCAATGGATACTGCAGATTAGAATACAAAACAATATACAATAATGTCTTTGATATGTTCATAATATCTATATATCTATACACAAATATAATTTTCAAAGCACTAAGTTATGCCCTTATGAAGCCACATCATTAACTATTCCACTATATTATTATTAAATAATTTTAATTAGTGCTATAAAACCACACCATTTACTCCCCAGAACTATAATTTTTTAGAAGCACCATTTCCCCACGAATGGTGATGAAGTCCTTCTGAATCTCGATCATTTCTTCACTAAATTCACTCTCTGATGTAAAAACTCCACCTTTGCTGCTCCTCCCCTTAACTTGCTCTATTCTTTCCTTCAGCTCCTGTTAAATTGCAAATACACTACCTATAAAAAAATATCTAATTCATATACTAATGTTGATTTAAAGCTGCGTTCTTTTTCCTTAACTTGTGCCTATTTAATAATACCTCATGGTGTGCCTACTTAGTTAAAGAGAGTATTTTTAATTTAATAAATTTAGCTATTCCTGTGCATCATTCAGATCTACTACTAGTATATTTTATAATGAAAGCTTACAGCTTGGCCTGTACATGACTCTTGCTTTTCTGACTGTAGGCAGAACAAAGAGTTGGTTAAGCGATTGAGTTCACCATCTCTAGGTTCAAGGGAATTGCATTTTCCTACCCGCTTTCCACAAGGTGGTTGGGAGCAGTTCAAAGCATGCTTCTGGAAACAGCATTTGTCCTATTGGCGAAATCCTTCATACAATTTGATGCGTATCATTTTTATGTCTGTCTCATCTTTGGTGTTTGGAGTACTGTTCTGGAAGCAAGGAGAGAAAATGTTAGTTAGCATAATTGTATTGATGTCTACATAAATTCATTACCTAAATTTCTATGATATGAAGCTGGATTGGGAAGTCATTCTCAAAAGAACATACTTGACAATCTGTTTCTGTTTTGGCAGAAAAAACCAGCAAGACCTCTTCAACGTGCTTGGTTCAATGTTTACTGCCATTATCTTCTTTGGCATAAACAATTGCTCAACAGTTCTACCCCTTGTTGCAACGGAGCGGACCGTTTTGTTCCGAGAAAGATTTGCAGGAATGTACTCTTCATGGGCGTATTCATTGGCACAGGTTCAAAACTCTCTTGACAACTGATATAACATTAATCCTGTTGAATCCATCAAGAAAATTAATATGTTCATCAAGCCATCTCATGAAATCAGTTTAAGAAACTGGCAGCTTTAACAGATAATTTTTCTTTGTGTTCCTTTGAAAGATAATTTAACAATATTTCTGTTGAATGCATCGAGAAACTTAACATGGTCATCAAGTCATATAATGAAATTAGTTTAAGAAACTGGTAGCTTTAGTTGGTCATTTTCTGTGTTCCTTTTGCTGTCCAATTGCAGACAATGTTAATCTTTTTGTTCCGAACGAGAAATTTATGCAGAAGCTAAAAGCCAAGAGATCAACAAGTCTCCACCTGCAACAAAAACAACCGCTTCAAAAAGAAATTATAAAAGACAAAAAGTTAGTTCTTTTCTCTAATGTCTTCCCAAAAATTTTACAACCTCAAGTTTAATCTTAACCATAGATCCACTGAAGAAAACGCAGTGATCGGCTCCAGAAAAATGGCAAGAAATTAGAACAAGAATTCAAAACATAATATTTGACATCCATGGCATATAAACTTTATCCTTTCCTTTATCTCTTGATGATGTCCCGCCAGAATTTCATCACAACTTTAGGTGGATCTATATAAAGGGTTAGCATTTGGAGAACTACTTTTTATAGCTGAAGGAATCTGGAAAGCATATGGAACTTCCCTTAACTTGATTTCAAAGGATCAATAACCTCACACTTTGTACAAACTAGTGTCAGAAGACAATCTCACAAACAGACTTAATTGAAAACTTTTAGAAATTGAGAGTTTTGGTTGAAACTAGTTCAACAGTTTAGTCTCCCCTTTAAATTCTGAAGATGTTGATTACTTAACTATGTGGTTAAGATGAGGATGGCACATCAACTCTTTTATTAGACTCCAATAAATGCGATCAACTTTTGTAGGTGCTAGTGGAGGTTCCCTACCTGTTAATCCAAGCAGTTCTCTATGTGATCATCACCTATCCTATGATTGGTTACTACCGGTCAGCCTATAAGATATTCTGGCAATTCTACAGCATGTTCTGTACACTGCTATCCTTCAATTACCTAGGAATGCTTCTGGTTTCTTTAACGCCAAATATTCAGGTGGCTTCAATTGTGGCTTCATCTTCCTACACAATGCTGAATTTGTTCTCTGGTTTCATTATTCCAAGACCTGTAAGTATGATCATCAAGCTATTCTACCGTTTGTATTTTTTGTTTTAAAGTTATATAGTTTCTTAGGTCAATGATTTCACAAAAGATGAACCAAAATCTCACCCTTAATGCCCTGGCACGAAAAGCATTTCTAACCAAATGACTTACATTTAAGCTGTGAACTACATCTTTTATACACAACTGGGTGCTTTGAGACAGACCATGTGTAATATGGCCTTCCTATATCTAAAAAATCAATACACCTTGCACTCAGTTCAGCTAAGTTACGTGTTAGCCGGTAATCAACTTTAAGTGGATTTTGAAACAGCTACATATATCGATCGTGGCTACACTCTGAACAAAAATAATGTTAATACCATGTGAAATTATTTTCTCTGTTACTTTTTTTTTCTCTCAATCTGTGGGGATATGTCAAGCATTGAAACTGACCCAAAAATGTTCTTCCTACATTGTTGCAGCATATCCCAAAGTGGTGGCTTTGGTTGTATTACTTATGTCCCACATCTTGGGCACTGAATGGTATGCTTACTTCCCAATATGGAGAAATACACAAAGAAATATCTGTGTATGGAGAAACAAAAACAGTTGCCACCTTCCTAGAGGATTACNACTTGATTTCAAAGGATCAATAACCTCACACTTTGTACAAACTAGTGTCAGAAGACAATCTCACAAACAGACTTAATTGAAAACTTTTAGAAATTGAGAGTTTTGGTTGAAACTAGTTCAACAGTTTAGTCTCCCCTTTAAATTCTGAAGATGTTGATTACTTAACTATGTGGTTAAGATGAGGATGGCACATCAACTCTTTTATTAGACTCCAATAAATGCGATCAACTTTTGTAGGTGCTAGTGGAGGTTCCCTACCTGTTAATCCAAGCAGTTCTCTATGTGATCATCACCTATCCTATGATTGGTTACTACCGGTCAGCCTATAAGATATTCTGGCAATTCTACAGCATGTTCTGTACACTGCTATCCTTCAATTACCTAGGAATGCTTCTGGTTTCTTTAACGCCAAATATTCAGGTGGCTTCAATTGTGGCTTCATCTTCCTACACAATGCTGAATTTGTTCTCTGGTTTCATTATTCCAAGACCTGTAAGTATGATCATCAAGCTATTCTACCGTTTGTATTTTTTGTTTTAAAGTTATATAGTTTCTTAGGTCAATGATTTCACAAAAGATGAACCAAAATCTCACCCTTAATGCCCTGGCACGAAAAGCATTTCTAACCAAATGACTTACATTTAAGCTGTGAACTACATCTTTTATACACAACTGGGTGCTTTGAGACAGACCATGTGTAATATGGCCTTCCTATATCTAAAAAATCAATACACCTTGCACTCAGTTCAGCTAAGTTAC
>QEOT01001216.1:80769-158711 GCA_003123785.1 Pterocarya stenoptera
CAAGCTGTGCGAGTACGAACTTGCATTCAAGGCTGCAGATTTATAAAGGGCAAATGAGGAGTCCAACAACCCCCCCAAACGGTGTATTTTGGGTCAGATTCATTCGGTGTTACGTGGGATCTACATCCACGGCTGTGGTTCACCCTACCCACCTGTGTAATCTCGTCGAACGGTGGCAACGTGTCGGTGGGTGAGGATGTAAGAGGCTTGAAAGGAAAGGACACGACGCGTTTACAACGAGTTGACTGTACAGGCTACAGCAAAGGTTGTATGGCCATCGGCCCACCAACCCCTTTGGTTGGCCCTCGCTCTTGACCTTTGAAAAGAGTCTCACTAATTTTAAATGCTGATGTGTTAGATTTGATGGGATTTATTTTATAATAAAAATAATATTACAATATATCAATTTGTAAATTTTCCTTTTAAAAATATATTCAGATTTAGGATCTCCTTTGTTTATGTTTTTATTGAAGTTTTAAAAAATTATGGGATTCGTTAAAAATATGTTATGGATAGAAAGTTTTGTTTATCTTTATATAAATTATTTTTATCAGTCATTATTCATCACCTTACGTCTTATATTTTATGAAAAATACATTCATATTTTATGAAAAATACTCTCTCACTCTATAAAAAAATTTATATAAGTATAAAGTGTGTGAGTGAATAGTGACTGATGCATAATATTTTTCTTTATTTTTATTTTAAATATGAGATTGAATGTGAGGATTCAATTTCCAGACATCCTTGACAAAAAGAATGCTGGCTAGGATTCAATCTCCAAACATTCTCGGAAAAGTATTGACCACTTCTGATGACGTTATCATGTCATCAGATAATCCTCATATTATTATGCCTACAAATTAAATTTTTGGGAAATCTATCTTTACACGGTGATGCAAACCATGAGTTAATTTCTTGATTTTATAACTTCCTATATAGAATGATGTTGAGATATGTAAATAAATAAATAAAGTGAGTTTTATAATTAAAATATTATAACGATGGATGGAGGTCGTGAACATTGCTTGTTTGGCCAGAGTGGGTTGGTGAGTCGTTGAGGTGGTGTTACATCCTCGTCTTCTACGTAATCTTGATGGCTGCCAAACTACCAACCCCGCCCGCCCAAGTCAAAATCTGACTCTAACTTGATCCATCAAGGAATTTTCAGAATTATTAATGGTCCTTAAAAAAACAGGAAATAATTAAATGAAGAAATTCAGTAGAAAGCAACACATGAGGCCAGGCCAACTTGCTAATTAAAGCCGAAGCCAAGCTTGCCACGTGGCAACCTTACGATGATCATGAGTCGCTGTTTAGAAAGCAATCAATTAATATTTTCATGTGCGAGCTATGCATGGAAAGATGGCATTATAAATCCGAACGACGCCGTGACGGCTTTCATGATCACATGATGATGCATGATGCATGATTTGTATGACTCCTTCCAAGACCACCACGTCACGGCTCCTTATACGCTTATAAATATTTGCGTGCTGCATACCTTTTACCCTAGCTAATAAGTATGGCTTAGGCGCTACGGCATACTTCATACTTCTCTCACACAATTCGGGTGACAAAATATATGTATACATATGTGTATTTGTATAGGTGTGTGTTGTTTCATTGTAAAAATCTAAAGTACAATTGGTGGTTTTTGTTGACAGTTTTCGAAGAGATCTATCCAAAGTTTCTACTACATTCATGATAGGATGTCGGAGATCATGAGTTTGGACTAGCTTTAGATAAATTATTGTGGTTGAAGAATGTCTTTGTCTCTAACTTCACAACCTTTGATAGTCGAGAGCATGTCGACTCAATCACAGTCTTGTGGCTGCTTGAGAAGCGTGCACTCGCGTGCGCGCACATATCTATACACTAAAGTATGAGTCTCACGCATTTGTTGTGGAGGTCGAGGCATCAATGATCAAATTTTGAAAATTTAAGACTCAGTATTTTGATAGAGTGACGCATGTGGCATTTGGAACTCTAACGATAAGCAGCGTGCGAGGCACACATGCCCACCATCTTGCAACACTACTTCTTGCACATTGTATATCGGCAACCAAGAAAGAAAGTGGTGAAACAATTCATCTTGTTTGGAAGTGATCAAAAAGTGATAAATTAGACATTTTCCGTTCCAAAGGAAAAATTGTGGAAAAATGAGAGGAGAAGGGAAGGGAGGGGAAAGGGATGAAGGAGCTCCTCCACCCAATTAGACCAACCCGTTTTTTGGATTGAAAGTTTTGGGTTTAGAGAGAGAGGGCCGGGTGATTTTTAGGAGCTCACTTTACATTCTTAGTTATTTATAATTTTTTTAAAAATATATATTCATGTTGATGATTTCCTTGAGAACTGTCTCAAAGAAGGATCAATTCATCCTTTAAAAGTTATGAAAAAAAAGTTTATTTGTATTATTGTATACTTATTTACAATAAAAAAAACAGCAATATATTCTGAATACGTACTGATTTTTCATAATTTCAATCATATTGGAGATATGCCATGTTTAAATTTTATAATAGCATTAAGATTTTCCATATTATCATACTGTACTATTCATACCTGTACGATTAAATCCTTTGAGGTTTTCAAGTTTAGGTGACGTACCAGATAATCATCAAGATAATATAGAGTAATTAAAAATTGGAAAGAAAGAACAGTGACACAATGATACTTCCAATCTTGTACAGTATAAGTTATAGTAAATAAATAAAGAAATCACATTGACATTTGTTCAATTTTTAACATTTAATAACTTTTTCACAATCTAAGCTCAATTTCCTTTAACTTCATTCAGTTTTAGGTTCGTTTGGGTAGTAAGGCAATCTCAGATATTTTATAAATAGTAATAAAAAAATAAAAATAAAACAATATTAACATATTGAATAGTAGTGAACAGTAATGAAAAATATGTAAAAAATAATAATAAAATAATAAATAATAGTAGAGTATTCTTATTCAAACTAGCCAAATATTATGTGAAAAATAATGAAAAAGTAATGATAGAATATTAAATAGTAATGAAAAGTAATAATAAAATAATAAATAGTAATGAGACATTCTCAAAATACCTCAGTATCCAAACTAGGCCTTAAGTAGGGGTGCTACCCGCACCGTATAGTGCAGGGTAACCGCCTCCCCCCACCCCCCGGCCCCCCACCCTCTTCAATAATAGACTACATTTCACAAGGCCTAGAAATTATTCCTAGGTCCAAAAGTCATCAAAAACACATTTGCGTACTCAAATTGTAAATTTAGATTTGTAAATATGACTATAATTTAAAAATTATGTAGTTTTTAAATTTACTAATACATATCTTGTGTAAGTTGTAGTGTAATACAATAGTCTCACATTATTAAATGTGAGACTTGTATTATCAAGACAAGTTATAAAAAAATTACCATACTACACTACAACTTTTATAAAATATTAAGTAAAATTTTTACTTAATACATATTACTATATTTATATATAGTAAAAATAATAATATTTATATATTTATATTAAAAAAAAAAAGGTTCGGGACGGAGTTGTGCCCTACCCGCCCCTTGCCCCCACTAGGGGTCAGATGTGGGGCGGGGCGAACGAGGAGCGGGGCCGCACCCTGCTGCCCACCCTTAGCCTAAAGATTCATCTCCGAGAAGGGTGCTGCTATTCAACCTCTCAACACAAACAAATGCACTGGTGATAATTTTTTTTAACATTTAAAAATAAATACAGTAGCGGTACACTTGAAGGAGAGCAACGGCAACCTAACAATTTTCTTCAAGAAAATAATCACATTTAACTGCCTGTCCGGCCCAAATAACATACGGCCCATATATCTACACTATTGCTAATTGCTATTTAGCCTATTTTCTTTTCTTTTGTTTTTTATTTACTTTATTTTATTTTACGTTAGCTAACCGCTAAAGGATTCATTGACTTTCATAATCGTTCAACAAAACTCACCGTCGAAGCAACAGAATCCCATTCGTAACCAAACCACAGAATTTCCAGCAATCTTTTCACCGGTCTCCTGTTCCGGAATTCCGAATTCCCAACTTCCCTCGTTTTTCATATCCTTTCATTTCTCCCTGGGTTAAATTACCAAGCCTTCAATTCCTTCCTCTGATTCAAACTCTCCCGGGCGAAGGGCGAAAACAAAAACGATGGGAAAGATTAAATCTTTCAAGGATCAACACACATTTGGTTCGATTTTTTTTCTTTATGACCTCCATAGTTTTTCTGTTCTTTTAGCTTAATATGACACCGTTAATATCTTACAGTTGTGGGTTTAATGGTGCAGAAGAACGCATTCAAGACTCGAAAAATATAATTTTGAAATACCCAGATCGAGTCCCTGTAAGTTTTCATGGTATTCTATGGCCTTGGTTTCGAGTCACCTTTCCTTTACTTTCTGTTCTAATCTCTATTCTATATATAATTCTCTAAATGTTGCAATTCAGAATTAGAAATTGATAACTTGCGGTTGACCAATTCTTTTTTTTTTTTTGTGATAAGTTGACCAATTCTTTTGAATGGGTAAAATGTATCTGTTAATAAATTTGCAGTAATCATTATTCTTTTTGCTTGGATCTTGTGCTTCTATTTTTTTTATTTAAATTTCACAGTATCTTAATTTTTTTAATGGATGCCGGTTTTTTGTTCTCGTGCATTTGATGGGGTAGTAGAAATATGGCTTGAACACTGTAGGATTTTAAGAGAAAAATGTATTATATTTGATGGAATGGCGAATTTATTAATTTTTGATGGTATAGGATATTAAGAGAAACCCAGATGTCAAAAATTTCGACCATCAATATTCTGTTCCTATAAATTCGAAAAGCCATTGAGCAGATAGTTGCTTATGGCTTATGGCTTTCGACCATCGAAGTTTGAGATTAGTAGTAATAAAATAATTTCAACCATCGATACTTGTTTAAGGCTTTCTGCTCCTCCTTAGTCAACATTGGGCAGAAATTTGTTGGTGAGAACGAATCTTCATCGAGTAAGACAAGTTTTAGTTTGCGATTATGAATCATTTCTGA
Organism: Pterocarya stenoptera; assembly: GCA_003123785.1. Lineage (NCBI taxonomy): Eukaryota > Viridiplantae > Streptophyta > Magnoliopsida > Fagales > Juglandaceae > Pterocarya > Pterocarya stenoptera. Next base: position 85,804 of record QEOT01001216.1, read on the forward strand.
AAGTCAATTTGATTACTACTGACCCCAAACTTCCCAAAACTTCCTGGCCAAACTAAGTTTTATCCTCCTTAATAGACATTGGGCAGAAAGTTCGGATTTTTTTATGCAATTCTGATGTGGGATGTCTTAGCTGGTAAGAAAGAATCTTCCTCGAGTAAGACAAGTTTTAGTTTGCAAGTATGACTCATTTCTGAATGTCACTTTGATTACTACTGATCTCAAACTTCCCAAAACTTCCTTGGCCAAACTAAGTCAAATTTTAATAAGATGAAATCTGGAACGTTGGGTTTTCCTTTTTACAAGCTGAGGCCTGAGGATCAAATGATGACTCGGTGATGAAAGGTATTCTTTGGTTTGGATTTGTTTGGCTTCTTTCTCACGCTCGAGAACTAAAATTTGATGTTGATTTCGACTCAGGTTTTGTACTTCAAAAGTTGTTTAGTCTTTGTCATTCCTCTCATTAGATGGGCAGATATCAGGGATTACGCTGGACTTTACGGTTCCAAAATATTTTTGTTTTAGCAAGGAAAGGCAGGAGCAACTGTTTAGCTGTTGCAACTCATTTGGGTTTTTCTGTGTTCTTCTTGCAGGTGATTATTGAAAGATATTCGAGAACAAATCTGCCAGAAATGGAAAAGAAAAAGTAGGCTGTAGCTGTCATAATTATCTCCTAATTCTTCAAGACAAAGTTTATTTTATTAAAATCAACCTTGCATGCCATAGAAATAAATACATTTGAGATTTGAACTCGAAGAATTTGAGAGTTTCTTGGAAATAATTTTGGTGATATTGAAATCCTAATGGTAGCCAAGGTTGCTGACTTTAGGCTATTTTCACCCTTGTTTGGATTCGAAACTTACCTCAACCCTATCTGATCATTACAACTTTTTCAAATTTTCACATAAAATATAATAAAAATTCAACTTTTTCAAATCCCAAAACAATAATAATATTAAAAATAATATTCTAACAATATTTTATTCAACTCATCTAAAACCATCTCAACTCATCTCTGAATCCAAACAGTTGTTTTGCTATTGCCTCTTAATTGTGTCATTCGTCTCATCATAGTGTGGCTGACTTAATAGAGAGTTATGCTTTTGGTCAGTTATGCTTTGTGTTTGGAGTATCTTTTCATACTTTTTGCCTGTTGTTTTGCCTTGAGTGACTGAATTTCATTCCCAAACAACTTATCAAAAAAAAATTTCATTCCCAAACAAAATTCCCCCTTCACCTGGTTTGATGAAATCAGACCACATCAAAGCATATGAGTTCCAAATGCTGGTGAATTGCAGTCTAGATAACTGTTAGATAGTAGCGCCACAACCTCCCCTCCCCCCTCGCGGCCAAACATTTTTAATCTTAGTTTCTTATAATAGGAGACTAATCTGTAGCTGTATATCCTTCTTTATTCTAGATATCTGGTTCCTCAAGACATGTCTGTTGGGCAATTTATCCACATCTTAAGTAGCAGGCTGCAATTGACTCCTGGAAAAGCTCTGTTTGTTTTTGTAAAGAGCACATTACCTCAAACAGGTAAAACTAGCCTTATCATTTACTCTTGCTAAAGTTGGGTTAGCTCATGCCTTTGTGTTAGAAACCTGCTGACATTTTGTTAATGACTTTCATCTACAGCCAGTCGCATGGACACCGTATATGAATCTTACAAGGACAATGATGGATTTCTGTACATGTGTTACAGCAGTGAGAAAACCTTTGGTTGACATATTCCTCTGAATATATGGATGTTTATTCTTCTTTTGTTGTAAGTAATTGCAATCCGCTGATTCTGAACCTTGAACCTGCCCGATGGGCTTTTCACAATAATCTCATTTACAAAGAATATTTATTTTTCTATGTCTCCTGTAAAGTTAAAATGGTACCGTGTATAACATGTAGAGAAATGCTACGGATCGGCCACTGCTCACGGATCAGGCTGATCCGTTGCACACTTGACTTTACGTGTCGCTTGTCCCTTACATTTCCATTCACGCCGAATTTTCCCATAAAAGCAGTCGTCAGCTCCCCACACTTTTTTCTCGTTTCAACTTCACCCCGCACCACACGTTACCACTTCATCAACGCCATCTCTTACAGAATTATCAGTAGCCAGGCAACGGCCATTATTTTGGTAATCACGTTTTGCATCCCACATCCAAAACAGGATTTCAAGCTCAAATGGTGTCCATATCCAATGCTCTATATTGTGATTCTACCTGCAGTGCACTTTCAGAGGAGCGGGATGCTGCAGCTGTTTCAGCCTTCCCATTATCGGTAACAACCTCCATTTGAGGAGGGGGTTGGCACCTCTCTCTGATGGCTCTAGAAGCCATTTTTTGGCCAAATGTTGTGGACATACGAGAAGTAGAACAAAGTTTATCTTTTCTGGTTCTAAAATCCATTTTGAACTCCTCTTGTACAAGTATATCCATCCACGTAGGATCAACACAAAATGGTTTGATGGATTGTTTTGCTCAATCCTTATGCTTTTGCCATTAAAAATCGAAATGAACGATGAATCCTGCAATTTTATTTTTTGAGAAAAAATCCTTATGCCCATAATCGAAATGAACGATGGTTTGATGCCCGGACTGCTCGGCCACTTCTTCGACTTGGACTCACCTGCCGAGTTACTGCGTGAGCATGGCGCGCTGTTCACCTTTTGGGTACACGGAGCCCCGATTACGGACTTTGGTCGAGTCCTAGCATTATTGGTGGATCTGCTCAGTGAAAATGGCCATTGATGTTCAACTCGGCCGAGCTTGCTCTGCCGCCGCCGCAACCATTCTTTCTCTCTTTCTCCGTCTTCTTTTTTTCTGTCTTTTTCCTTTTCTTTCTCTTTACCTTCTGGGTTTTTCTTGCTATTCTTCTTGTCGAGGGTGGAGAAGAGGATGGGCTAGGCGACGCGGGGGGAAAGGAACTAAAAAGAATTTGAAATGGGATGCTCTCCAGAACTGAGGGAGGAGGGGAAAAAAAATTGAGCATTGTTATGCATCATCCTACACACCACACACCAAACTATTTTTTATTTATTTTTTATTTTTTTTCAATTTTTTTTATTTTACTCTTCTTGAAATATTTATATTTTTTTACTCATCATCCATATAATACACATTTAATAAGAGAAACAAATAAAAAAATAAAAAAAATTATGGTGTGTGGTGTGTAGGATGATGCAAAGATTAATTCAAAAAAATTACCTGCCGACACGTAAGTGTGCTACGGATGCAGCCAAATTGTGGTTGATACTGAGATTTTCTCCGGAGTGGTGCTAGTCCCACCGCTGGGATCTATCGCTACAGTTAGTGTAATATTCATGTGTTTTTATTTTTTTGTATTTTTTTATATCTATTTTTTTAATACATTTAAATATTTTTAAAAAAATAAGAAAAATTTATAATATTATTAAAAAATACTTACTTAATTATTAAGTAAAAAAAATCAAAAATCAAAACGTTAAAAACTAACGGTAGAAGTCATTGATAAAAATAATATTTTCTTTTTCTCTAGTATATATATATATATATATAACAAGAAAAATGATATAGTCATTAAGGAATCCCACCAACAAAAGTTACTGAAATGTGTTTTTTATTTATTTTTATTTTTTAAAAATACACAAAAAGAAAATGCTGTACAAAATTTTAAAATAAAAAAATAGTTTAATATTATCAGTACAAAGAGCCTTAATACGCACGCATCTGTCACATTCTTTCTTTCTTTTTTTTTTTTTTTTTTTTTTTTCTTCTTCTTCTTCTTCGTTAAGACCCGTAGCTCCCAGCCCCTCCCCTCTCTTCCCGTTTCTCTCTTCGCAGCCCAGATCTGCGGCAGCCGCCGTCGATTGGATCTTCCACCGCAGCCACCGACCACTAGCACCGAGCCCTTCCTCCTCCCCCCAGCCCGAGGCCCGAGCTCCTCCGCACGCACGCCCTCCTCCCCCAGCCCGAGGCCCGTATTTTCCACACGTCGCGGCTCACATTCCGCCACCTACAGCGGCGCGTCGTCGCCGCCCACGAGTACGCCGGACCTCCACCGCTCGGCCATACCCTCCCTGCGAGTCTCGATCTCACCCCGCGACAGTTCCCCCCGATCTCACTCTGACCCAGTCCCCCTGACCCTGATCCAGTCCTTCCCCCCCTACTCTTGTCTCTCTCTCGCCGAGTCGCCGCGCGACCTCACCCTGACCCAGTAACCATCCCCACAGGCTGCGGTTGACACGGTAAGCCTCTCTCTCTTCTCCCTTCGTATTTTCTCTCTTTGTGTAAAATGTAAATCTGTGTAATTTTGCGATGATATGTTGTGTAAAATCTGTTTAATTCTGTGATGATATGGTTGTGTAAAATCTATGTAATGTTGTGATGATATAGTTGTGTAAAATCTGTGTAATTTTGTGTTGATGAGTTTGTGTACAATCTGTGTAATTTTGTGATGATGAGTTTGTGTAAAATCTGTGTAAGTAAAATAGGATGGATGTTGCAGACTTGCAGTTGATGAGTTTGAGTTAATATTGGGGCTATTTTTGTTGGATTTCTTGAAGGAATAAACTGTGATTATACTTGTTTGGATGGATGTTGCAGTTGATGAGTTTGTGTAAAATCTGTGTAACTAAAATAGAATGAGTTTGGGGCTGTTTTTTTGTTGTTGCAAGGAATGATTGGATAAAACTGTGATTGTACTGGGGCTGTTTTAATTTGAGTTAATATTGGGGCTGTTTTTGTTGGGATGTTTTGAAGGAATAAACTGTGATTATACTTGTTTGGATGGATGTTGCAGTTGATGAGTTTGTGTAAAATCTGTGTAACCAAATAGAATGAGTTTGGGGCTGTTTTTTTGTTGTTGCAAGGAATGATTGGATAAAACTGTGATTATACTGGGGCTATTTTAATTTGAGTTAATATTGGGGCTGTTTTTCTTGGGATGTTTTGAATGAATAAACTGTGATTATACTTGTTTCTGGAGCTGTTTTTGTTTGTGTGTTGTGGTTTGGGGCTGTTTATATATTAATATGATGCTAAAGTTGGGACTGTTTTAGTGAGCCTGTGGGCTGTTTTATTTTCTTTCTGTAATTGATGGTGTGGTTGGGCAGTTAATCTGTGTGCCACAAAGTTGAACATTTTTATAAGTACAAAGTTGAAGTTTTATCACCTTTAGGAATTCAGACTTGACAAAATCACCTATTTTTGATAAACTAATTTAGTGCATAGACGACATAAGTTGTCATGTTATTCCCTGAAAGTCCTGCTGATGTCTGTTTTGTGGCTGACAATCTTGAAAATCATGAAAAGAAAGATTGGATAACTTATATCACATTCCTTGGTTGAATTGAGAGGACCATCAACAATGCTTGCATTGGATTTTTGGAGTTTGTAAGATCATTGAACTGTTAGTGGTTGGAGTTTGTTAGTCTCTTTGAACTGTTATATAGTTCTTGGAGTTCGGGAACTCCTAAATTTCATGGAACTAATGTTATTCTCTGTGAAATTCATGGAGGATAACGGATATTTACTACATAGCAAAATTCATAGTTAGCTCTGTTGTCATTATCATTTTCTGGTTGGCATAGCAAAATATTTTCTAACTAAAATCTTTTTAAGCACAACTTAGAAGTTGGAATGGCAGTGTGGCACTTGGAACATTTAATTTGTTGTAATATGTTTGTTGTTGGGAAAATTTAATTTGGTTGGCACTTAGAAAATGTTGATTTGCTGATGTGGTATAGTGTCACGTCAGTTTGTGGGATCTTTTTATGGATCCCTTTGTGTCTTAGGCAGTACTGATAAAAAAAATTGTGGTAAATGATTCAACATATTACGAATTGGCTTTTTTATGGAGGCCCATTTGTGTGAGTCTGGGCTCCGTTTCGCTTAATCCAGGTTCCGTAATTCTATGCGCAGGTTGAGTTGCATATTCAGGACTCTTTCTTACAAGGGTCTACAATTTTTTAGGATTTACCAGATCTGATATACATCTATTGTTAGGGTTATTGAATGAGCATGGACGGGGGAGGAGATATACCGAATATAAAGAAGTGGACAGTGTTTTACCCAGTTTACATCAACTCAAAGAAGACAGTGGCTGAAGGGAGACGGATAAGCGTGAGCAATGCATGCGAAAATCCCACTTGTGCCGAGATTGCTGATTGCTGTGGCCATTTCAAGCTCCCTTTTGCTATTGAGGTTCGTTTTCTCTTCTTCTTTTATGATTTCAATTTTTGCACTTTTCTATCTATGGACTAGTGCTTGTGTTTCTAATGGGTGTTTGGGGAGTGTTATTGGCAGATAGATAAGGCTTATCCACGTGATTTCATGCAAAGAGGGAGAGTGAGGGTATTGCTGAAAAAGGAGGATGGGACTCTCTGTAATCCAGCCATATCTTCAAGTAAGGACAAATTTTGTTAATTACTAGTAGTTTTAATTGTATAGTAATTTTTATGTAGTTTTTGATGGATTAGGATTTTAGGACAAATGATCTGTGCGATACACAATGAAACAAGCTACAAATTGTATCAAGATCTTCTAAAAGTCATGAATGTTGTAGTAGAAAAATGCGAGCCATTTAGATGAAGTTAATATTAAGAATTTTAAAAACGTTGGGATTATCATTTTATCTTTAACCTAATTGATTTCCAACAAAGACCTCTGAGTTTATAAAAGTTCTTCTCTTTCAGTTGGGGTGCTGTACATGAAAGGCTTCCACTGATCTTTCTTATACTGTTGCCTGAACATTTGACATTCTTGTCTGACTAATATGCAATTAATATATTAAATTAAGATGGAAAATTATTACCCATTCAGTTGCCTTTCTTTTTGAAATGTCTGTTTGGGTTGGAAATCTGATATTATTACTATCGCGACCTTCCAGTTTGAAAATCACAATGTGTATGAATGCCTTCTTTTAATAAGTACAATGTGTTTTAAAAACTAATCATATCTTTTTTTGTTTCCTTTTGGAGAAGTTATCCTTGTGGTACTGATCCAAAAAAAAAAAAAGAAGTTATCCTTGTGGTGTAACTCAAATTTTCTGTGACGTGCAATTTCTTCCCCGAAAAGCATGGACCTGTACACCTATGTTCCAATATATGTGATAACCTGGTGTCTAGTTACCTTTAGCAGAGGTTTCTTCGCCCCTTTGTGCTTGTTAATAAATATCATCTTACATGCATTAATACGTAGGAGACAGTGTTTTATGTAGCACCCCTGTTGAGGTGCAATAGACTTTCCTCTCTTGGGTTCTATAAGGGGTGCTTGCATTTGTGAACTGATTGGCTTTTCTATGTTATAGCTTATCTGCCCATATTATAAGCTGATTTGGAGAGGTTAGTAATGATTTTCTAGAATGCATTTCATAAGAATAATGTTTTTTTACAAGTAAGAATTCATCCTTTATTAATAAGCACAAAAGGTGCAACTCAGGTATTTTCATTAGAAGAAAAAGTGAAGGGGTGACAAAATCTATTTTCCTTACTTGTGATAGTTCTAATACTGTTTTTATGTATCGCCCCAATAGATAGCCGAAGCCACATCTTGGCCATACTCAAAAAGGAAGTAGTCAATGCTACAATTGGAGCTCTATTGGAATCATTATAAAGAGCAAGAGCTTCTCCCTCAAGCAATGTGGGGATCTCATACACCACCTACACTCATTAGTTAGTACGGGGTATCACAATCTTCTCCTCTTAAATTCCCGACATCTTTGATGGGCAATTCTATCATAGGTGGCACGATTCAAGTCCTATTTTTCTGATTGGGATAGACTCTGATACCATTTGTAATGCCTCAATGGAAAGCCCAAATTATATCTGGGCTCTACTTCAAAAGGACTAGTCAATGGTACAATTGGAGCCCCATTGGAATCATTATGAAAAGCATTTCTCTCCCAAGCAGTGTGGAATCCCATACACCACCTACACTCATCAATTAGTATGGGTCATCTCATTTCTCCTCTAATTATTTATGGTAAGGAGGATGGGCAAGGGTGGATACTTGCTAAATGGAAGAGATGAAAATTTGTTGCAGTCTTGACTACTGGTTTTCCACGGTTCTTGTCATGTTGTGGATATGAGCCTTATTGGTGGATAAAGCATGATTTGATAATTTATATGACTAAATGAAGAGGCCATGAATGGTTGGCTTAATTCCATCTTTTATCAGCTCATAGCATTCATGTCAGTTTTGGGGACATGAATAGTACCATTAGCCCCTGGATAATAGTTCTTTCAGCTGTGAATATATTGACTCGTCTGGTTAATCTCATTTGGTTGTGCTTGTCATTTGCTTTATTTAGTTATTTATTTATTTTACCACTTCTGAGATCATGCATTGCTTAGTGATATGAACTATCCATTTATGTGATATGTCCCTCTTGGAAGACACCTTTCTGGGAACTCTGGTGAGACTCCACCTTATATGGATGTTGAAGGGTCAATAAATCTTATAAAGCTAAACCTCTCTGTGTCTCTCTAAATGTCATTATGTACTTACGCTCAACCTGTTCAAGGCTGTAATCTGCAAATAGATTATTAGAAGTCTTCACTGCCATTTTTGGGGTTTCTGATTCACAAACTTTGTGCTTGAGTTGTCTAAGGAGAGGTTGATTCCTTGTGCCAATATTGTTGCTCCCGCAGGGGATGGGGGGTTCATATACTTCATTTTATATTTCTTTGAAAGGAGCAGAGAACAAACTCAAAAGAAAACAGAGAATGGATAAACAATGTGACCATATTAGTCATTTCATTGAAATATCGATTTCGCAATTTAGAAGAAATGGATCTGCATTTTCTTTGTGTTCATCTTTGTTTTGATTTGATTGTTTTTGTAGGAAAACAGCTGATGCTTCGTGTCGCTGAGTTGGTACCTCGGCATCCTGGGAGGGTGAAGAAGCAGGAGCCTGCAGCCACATCCACTGCTGGACCTTCCAAATCTGGAAAGGGTGGAAGAAAGAAGAGATAGATGCAGTGCTGTGAATGCTAATTGAGTTTTCTTTCAACGTGGTGGCAAGCATAGGGGTTTTGTTAGATATTTCTCCAAGCGTTAAGACAAAGCAGTTAACTTTATAACCTTCCAATGGGTTTGCTTGGAACGTTTTTGTTACATGCTTGAAAGAAAACCAACGACAATGGACATTAGGTTTTTATGAACACTAGTACATTCAAAATTGACAGGAATAACCTGAGAGTTTCAAAACTGTTGTGAATGCTATTGTTTTGGCTCTGGCAGACACCGGTCGAAAGTCCTACTGAAAGCACTGGTTTGGTGCCATTTTGATCCTCCATATAAAGCATTTAGCCAATTGGAAATTGTGCATGCACACGTTAGTTTTTACAGGTCCTACTAATTCAGGATGGTTTCCAACCCCTTGTTATTAAATTCGAAAAAGTTAAGGCAACGAACCTGTGTGTAAACACATTACTTGTGGGATCTAGTTATAAATAAAAAAAAAATACAGTAACAGTATTTTTTATCTTACTTGATATGGAAGGTTGCTAAATGAACGAATAATGCTATATATTACGCTCTCCATTCTATTATGTAAATGTGACATTTTTCATCACCTGTGAACTATTCTTAATGTGACACTTTTCATCCTCATTGGATATTTCATTATGTAAATGTGGTACCTTTTATCACTTTTGAGTTATTTTTTTAAAGATAATTCAAAGATTGATGGATAAACTCGTCTTATCATAATGGAATACTTAGGGGTGATAAATAGTTAGTTCGGACCAGAGAAACCGATTGGACCAATCGTTTTGGTTTGGACCAAACCGGACTAAGACTAAGACCGGTCGGTCTCGATCCATGTTTTAAAAGATTGAAAAATTTCGGTTTGGTCCCGGTCCAGTGTTTTCCATCTCAGACCGGGCTGAATGAAAAATAAAAATAAAAAATATATTTTATATATATTATTTATATAATGATTGTACAGTTTATTATGTAGTTTTCATCTAACTTATCACCATTAACAATATAAAATTTTAAATATGTTATTAACACTTGTTAATATTTTATCAATTAACTAATATATAACATCAGTTAGTTAATTATATAAATTAATAATATAATTTTCATCTAATTTATTACTATTGAAAATGTAAAATATTTTTTTATTGAGTTAATTACATAATCCATATTAATAAGTCACTTGATTTTAATTTAGTATTTTAAATAAAAATAATAATTAGGCCGACTGAAGAACGACGGACCTATAGGTGTTCGCTCCAGTTTGGTCCGAGAAAATGACATAAAATGTTCGATCCATCATCGGACCAGATCAGACCAACCAATTTGCACCCTTATGAATAATAGGAATGCTTGTGAGATGAAGTTTAGCACGTTCCATTTTCCAAATGCATTGTAAAAAACTAAGGTCTCGTTTGGTGATATAGACGAGATGAGAAAACTGTTAATAATAGTGAAATAATTTGTGAATAATAGTGAAATAGTTTGAGTTTAGATTTTTATGAGGTTTTGATAAAAGAGAAAAAAAAATTGAATAAAAAAAATTATAAAGTTAAAAGAGGGTTAGAATTTAATTATTTAATATTATTTTTATTTTAGAATTTAAAATTTTTGAATTTTTATTTTTATTTTTATATTTTGTGTGAAATTTTAAAAAAATTGTAATAATTAAATAATAATTAGTTAAAAATTTAAAATTTAAAAATATTTACATTTAAATAGCGTTTGAATTTTTTAAACGAAATGAGAATGGTTCATAGATTTGAAAAAATGGGCTCCACAGTTTCCGAGCTTTTAAGTGCAGAGTGCCAGAAACCCGAGCCCCGGCCCAAAAACTAGGGGGCCACCTTCCTGCCTACCACTGAACAAAAAATAAATTAAATGTGAGCAGCAACAGAGTAGGATTTGGACGACGATGGGGACTTGCTCGACGCAAGCATACGGGGAGGCATGGTACTGGGACAAGCGATACGCTCACGAATCGGGACCCTTCGATTGGTACCAGAAGTACTCTTCCTTAGCTCCTCTCATCAATCTCTACATCCCACGCTCTCACCGCCACCATCGCATCCTCGTCGTCGGATGCGGAAATTCCGGTCTCGCTCCCTGCCATCTGAGCACCTTCCGATCTCTCGAGATCTTCAATTTTCCATAACGTAAATTCCTTTTTTTTTTAATTGCAGCATTCAGCGAAGGCATGGTGGATGATGGTTATGCGGAAGTGGTCAACATTGATATATCCACTGTGGTGACTGAAGCTATGCAGAAGAAATACTCCAATCGACCACAACTCATATGTATCTTTTCCCTCTTTTAATTGCATACGTGCGTATATACATACACATAATTGTGAGCGATGTACGTATCTGTTTACTATTGTTGTGGATGGGGAGCACTGTATTTATGAATTCGTCCTTTTCAAATTGGGTTTATATCATTAGATTTTTTTATAAAGTGTTGGTGTGACAAAATCTGAGCCATTTAATTAAAAATAATGGTTATTGTTTTAAAAACTCTACTGTAGACTTGGAATCTCTAGAGAATTGGTATCTTCTCAAGACTGATATTGCTATGAGCCTAACTATCTCGGATAGGAAATAGTGCTCCTATGTTCTAGCAAGGGCCATTTTAACAAAATATTATAACTTTTGTTGTATCTTATTCTCCATGCAATGGAGAGGTTCAATGCTTTGAGCTTTAATTTTCCTTAATAACTAGACAGACATGAAAATGGATGTGCGAGATATGAGTGCTTTTCAAACATGTTCTTTCGATGCCGTTATCGACAAAGGTACTTTACTTGCTTATTTATTTTGATTCGATTCCTTTTGTTAGAGGGAGTTATTGTACTCGAGGTTTTTTTTATGACATATCTGTTGCTTTGCCTGTTATTTTTGTAAATGGATTGTCATGTCATTTTTATTTTTCATTTGGTGTTCCAGGGACTCTAGACTCTCTCTTGGTGAGTGCTGTATGCTTGTAATACTTATTTAATTGAAATGGGTTTCGGTTTAGCAATTTTCTTTTGCCATAGTGTGGAAATAATTCTCAGCAAAACGCTCTCAAGATGCTTAAGGAAGTCTGGAGGTAAACGGAAACAACACCGTACTATTTGTTTCAAACTTTTATTTTATTTTCTTGATCTTTTCACCATTATTGAAGCAGTTGATGACAAACTATAGGGTCCTCAAGGATAAAGGAGTTTATATTTTGGTAACGCTACTATATACTCTACCTTCCCCTTTTTCTGTTAGGAACATTTCATGCATTTGCTTGAGCTATGCCAGTTATTAAGTGGTAATATGCAAATACAGTTTTCGTCCCCTTTTGTCTCATTAATCTCCACAATGCATGCTGCAGGTCACATATGGAGCTCCAGTTTATCGCCTACACTTGTTGAGAGATTCGTGCTCATGGACAATAAAACTCCATGTGATAGGTTAGTTAAGTCTTACTCCAGTGTTTAATGAATGAGATTTACATCTTAAGCTCAACTATTGGCTTCTCTCTCCCTCCCTCTCTCTCTCTCTCTCTGTTGGGCTTTCCTTGTCGTGAAGCTTGTAATGTTAGAAGTTGAGGCCAATATTCTTGGTTTGGTTGCAAGTTCTTTTTAAGGAGATTCAGCTATTGAATTTGCTAGAGTTGCATTTGGCGTTTAAAAGGTGCTTAATTCCTAGAGTGATCCCGGCTCATGTTCTTGGTTTCTCCTGTGTTATGCATTTTATACATTTTTGTTGCACCTGGGTCAGATGTATATATGTCAATTTCTACCTTTCAATATAGAATCCTTTGTTTTTTGCTTTTCATTTTTTTGAGGGCCCGAAATCCACTATAATGTTCCTCTTGAGCTTCAGGGAGTCACAATTAAATGTAACGTGCTGACTGTTGTCATATCTACAGAGAAACTTATGCTGGGAGAAAGTTCCGAACATCCAAAATGGGAGTTGACTAAGCCCCTTCCATTGGATGATGATGAAAGCTCTGTGGGAACACTGCTTGGAAAGAACCCTGACGTCCATTATATATACATTTGCACCAAGGTTGGTAGTTAAAACTTAAAACCCCTTCACCATAGCTCATTCATTATCTTTGTGTCCCGAGTCACAGATGTGAAACACTTCTAGAAGAACTTATGTTTAGTTATTTATACACACTAGCTGGGGAAAAGGTCAGCCATATATGACAGAAGTCCAAGATGTATCTTTTGATTATGTTTTAACAAGCTTCTCTCCCCCCCTTTTTTTCCCTGTTCTTTCCTTTATCTTCTAGGACGATTCTTTAAAGGCAGGTCTGAAGCCTGAAGCGGCAGTTGAGAGTGGAACATAAGCACGTTCAACCCATTACATAGAGATTCCTTCTGTTGTACTTTGAAGTTATAGAGCATGTTGCTACGGCACGAGCTCTCTCTACTGTTTGTTTCTCAGTTGATCATAGGGGTACAATTCCATCGAATCTCTAATTCTGTCGAAGGGATTGTAATCAAACCAGTTACTATTTAACAGTTTGAATTTCACAGTGTTTCTAACATTTGGCAACGAAAGCATGCAAATAGACGTGGAATTTGTTATGGATCATGTGAATCCAGTCGTAGTACTAAGGTCTCGATTGGATAGTAAAAGTGTTTCATTTCATCTCATCATTATAATTTTTTCAAATTCTCATACAAAAATATAATAAATAATTTAATTTTTTCAAATTTTAAAATAATATTAATATTAAAAAAATAATATTCTTACAATATTTTATTTAACTTTTAATTTTCATCCCAACTATCTATCCAAACGGCACCTAAATATTCGACAAATATTACAAATATTGTGAGATTTACTTTACATGTTCCTCTAGTTCGAAATCTTAAAATTTTTAAAAAACCCAAATATGTGGAGACAATTATGTAGCGATCTTACGTATCAAAACTATTTTTTACGTATATAAAAAAAAAAAAGTGTCAAACTATTTTTGCCAAAATTCAAAGAAACAGTCGATATATCCTGAAGGTTTCAGTCCAGGTCAACCAACAAAACATCAATGCCCGTCAACCCTCCTTCTAATGGCTTTAAACTACAATATCCTGTATAGCAAACCTGTGCGCAGCTGCCTATGTAAAATATGAAATCTATTTACAAAAGAAAAGCCTTTTTTTTTTCCACTTAAAAATGGTGTTTTTACGCTTTTTAATTTCATCATGGTCTCGTTGATGAGAAGAAAGGTTATCACAAGAACGTGTGTCTGCATGGATTTCCTTAATCATGAATTTTGCTTTTATCAAAAGTTTTTTTTTTTAATTATTCGAGGTGTAAATAATTAATTAAAAAAAAGTATCCAGTTTAAGAGGTAAAATGTATTTTTTTTCGATAAAGCTGTTATCATAAAAAAAAAAAAAAAAAAAGCAAGTTGCAAACATATTCTAATTTTAATTATCTTAAAAATAATTCATAATGAGACTGCATGCAGTACATTTGGTATCGTTTGTTTTTATAGATAAGTTGAGATGAGTTAAAATTAAATGTGGGGCTATTTTATCGCCCCACCCTTACCGCTCGGTGGTACGCCTAGCGTTATATTTTTTCATATTTTTTAAATACATTTAAAAATTTTAAAAAAATAAAAAAAATCTCAATATACTTAAAATCATTTTCTTAATCACTAAATAAATAAATAAAACTTTTTTTTTGCCCAACTGTTAAGTTGGGCGGTCAACTTAAGTAGGTAAACTAGTGTTTCTTTAAAATTAAAGTTAAAAATTATTAGATAAGATGTGATGAATTAAAAAAAAATGATAAAAATAAACTAGGCCTTTAACACCTATGTCTGATTTCAAAAAAAAAAATTCCACGGCAAACGAGTTTTTCTGTATATAAAATTATTCCAACAATTTATTTTAATTAATAGTTTTATTACAACAAAGGATAAAGTGAACGCGCAGGTCATGTCTGATGTGGCACTGACACCGCTCGCTTTTATTCGGCGTGGCCCACCCAGAATCAAAGACTTTGGCCTGATCATGAACACCACTCACGCCGAATTAATTCGGGTCTCTGTTTATTTTTCGTCTAGAAATAATAAAAAATACTACTTTATCTATTTTATTTATACTTCATATATATATATATATATATTTTTAATTTTTTTCTTTATTTAATAATTAAGAAAATAATTATTAATATATTGATTTTCTTAAAAAATAATTTAAAATAATAAAAAAAATATAAATTAAAAAAAATAAATAAATAAATTTTGAACTAAGGTTGAGAGGTGCAGCACCGCTCAAAACTAATATGATGTGAACACAGGCCGGAATCCATTTGACTTTTAAAAATCTGTCTTGTAGGCCTTTTCACGCGCTTCCTCTCTTTCTCTTACAATGTACCTTCCCGTTTTCCTTAAGCCCAAGCCTCGCATTCATCTCCATTGCTGTTGCGGAGCTTCTTCATCGTTGCCTGTAATGTTCTCGGCGCTTGGCTTTCATTTTCGTTCTTTGAGCTCTTGTTCTATATTGGTTCTCTTGGAAATAATTCTCTTTTTCTTTCTTTCCTTTGCAGGTTTCCGTATTGGTTTTCTTGAAAATTTGTTAACTTCTTTTTTTTAAAGTTTCGGTTTCTTTCGGATTCGTAATCAGAGCAGCTGATGAAATATAGAGTTCATGGCTGAGACTAGACTATATGTTCCCAATCAACCATTAGGTCTGATTTCGTTTCCTCTCTCTCTCTCTCTCTCTCTCTCTCTCTCTCTCGTTTGTTTCTTTGCTTCAATGCAATCTTGTGGTTTTTGGATTAGTATTTGGTTGGTGTAATTATATAAAAGATTCATTATTTTGTTTATGGGATTTTGCTGGAAATGGTCGTTACTTTGAAATAAAAAGCTAACTTACCTAACAAGTAACAAGTCTGGTGGTTCTTACTAATCCCAAAAAGGCAAAAAATGTTTGGTGTTACTTATTTGCTTTGCGATTTTCTGGGTCTTGTGAATGTTATGCAATATTTCCTGTTAGTGTGTCATAGCTGAATGCTAGAGATCCCTCTTATTTTTCTCGTGCACACTTTTTGAGTTCTTTGCATGTATGGGGATCAGGATTCTGAAGTACTTCATTGCCCATGTTGATGTTGATGTGGATAGTTGAAGTACTTTATGGAAAAAGATCCGTGAACTTGAGGCACTGGTGGGATTGAATAGACATCCTACAACATTTATTAAATTATTATTGTCTGTGAGAACTTTTTGGGAAGCATTAATTATTACATGCTCACTACATATCGTAAGGTCCACTTAACGTGTCTATCTTTCTTCTATATGAGGCTCTTAAGCTCAATTGAGAACCTTAGGGGATCTTGATCCATACTGATACTTCATTTTATTTTGATCTATGAGGGTGGCGAGCTTTATTGTTGTTATTGACTTGTTGTGCATGGCTCTGACAGAGGTATATTTTCAGTTCTGCTATTCTTGCTTTACATGTAATTCACGGGATATATATAATTCAGTGTTTTGGCTATTCGGGTGCATTGAGTGTTATTGTATCAAAGTTTAGATCTTGAGAAAGTTAATCTTTTATTGTGGGCTTTTGTGATTTCCACATAGATGGTTCTTTTGCGTGTTTACTATATAAGTAGAATGGCTTTTACTGATTCATATGATTGAACCTTGAGCGTGTTAGCTTAAGATGTATGACCGTCTATGACTTTCCTGGATTTTGCAGACAGAATACTGATGGAAGCACGGCACCGTTGGCTTCGGCCTAGTGAAATTTGTGAAATACTCCGCAACCATCACAAGTTTTACTTAAAGCCAGATCCGCCTGTCAAGCCTCGAGGTTAGCACTGGCATGCTTCTTAGTGTCTTATTTCAACCTATTGTCACACATACAAGCGTATTGATATTTCGTTTCCATCATTGCTTGTGCATATTTTATGAGTTTTTTTGTTTATATTAAATCATAATTAATTCTATTAAGTGCTTTAGAACCAGCTATTTTGTGCCAGTTGTGTCCCTTGTGCACAAATTTAGAACTAGTTGTACGCATCTCAAACTTGGACAAGATTGAGATCTTGCAATATCAACTGAGAATATATGGCTATGTATGAGGGTGGAAAATTTCTCATTGGCCATGTATTTTCAAGAAAGAGTTTCTTTACTCACTTATCTAAAAGAAAGTTTTTTTACTCAGTTATGGCTGCCAAAGATTACACTTGCAAGTTCAAGTTTTCACTTTTCATAGTTGAACTGGAACATTGATGAGCATGTGTGTCTCTATGTGTCCATTCATGTTTATTTATTTATATGAACATGGACATAATAATTGTTGTGAAAGAACTTGGCAATTGTGGGCTTGGACAAGCCACATGTTGATGTGTGGTAATTCCTTTGTTGTCCCCGCCTATCATTTGAATAATAGAAAATGGAGATAAGCTTGTAAAATTCTAGGAAAATATAGTAACCCTTTTTCTTTTTTTGATAAGTAATAAGAAATTTTTATTGACAAGTTAAAAGACATAGCCAAGTACACATGAAGAATACAAGAGAAAACACCAAAATACAAGCTAGGAACTAGAGTGGACTAAAAGCAAATCATGAAGATTATCTCCACTCAATACAAGAGCTTTAGCCCAAATACACAAAGTACTAAAGAAAAACTCCTTAAGTGCTCCCATCGAACGTTCTTTATCTTCAAAGCATCGCCCATTCCTTTCCAACCATAAGCACCGCATCAAACCTGAAGGAATAATCTTCCATATGGCAACAATGCAACGACTCCCCTTAAAACCTTGCCAATGCTAGAGAACAATATTTTGGTGTTAGGATTGATATAAGCATATTATAGGGTCTCTAGATATAGGCTTTAAAGAAATTAGTTGCATGGAACATAGGGCTTGTAATTTGTTATGATAAGAATGCAGGTGAACATTGCCATAATAAGAGTGTCTAATGTGTGGCGTATGAGTATGAGAAATGATCGAAGCACGAAATGCGTGAATATCTGAGAAATGAAATTTTGGGAATTTTTTATTAAGTAGAGAGAGAGAGAGAGAGAGAGAGAGAGAGAGAGAGAACTGTCTTGAAATGATGTTATTATTGGTTGCTAACATGTCTCAGCATGACGGTACAAGTTTAAGGTACAAGCACCTGGAAGTTGAGGAAAATGTTGGTTTAGCTTCCTAGTCGTTGTGACGAGGTGTAACGACTTCAAATTAAGCTGAAATGACTTGATGTGCTCTTATTTTAGTAAGAAACTGGTGCTTTGCAAGTTTCTTATTTTTTAATTATATTTATGTACATATGGATAGTTTCTATGGGGCGTAGGCCTCCCAAAAGGTAATGGAGGTGTGCAAGTGCCTGTGCAATTGTGTATATTTGTCTAGCTGTCTATCTGTCTATATACGTCTTTGATCAAACATTGCTATGAACTCTTCCATATTCAGAGATGGTGACTGTGAATCCCTATTGGTATTCAAAGGCAATTAAAGGTTTTTCCTTTTTCAGCTGGTTCTTTGTTCTTGTTTAATCGAAAAGCTATTCGCTATTTTCGTAAAGATGGTTACCGGTGGAGGAAGAAGAAAGATGGAAAAACTGTCAAAGAAGCTCATGAAAAGTTGAAGGTGTGCTGTTCAATTTATTATTTGTAAGTTCGCATTTTTTATGTTGTTTGTTTATATGGATGTTTAAGTACCCCAAAGGCACAATTGAGATATTTAACTATATGTCTAGCATCAACCCAAGGAAAAAAGCTTTTAGGTCATAAAATTTGCTAATAATGACTAAATACAATTTAATACATATCTATCAATAACTTCCATTAAAATCTCGATTATTTGAGCATCCTCATTTCCATCATTCAGATTTCTTATTTGGGAACTTTGGTTGTTGGCTGTGTTTTTTGTATGCTTGTTGTATAAGGTGGATAATATCATTTAAGTATATTTAGAGACATGCTACTCTTAAAATCTGGTTGACATTTATGCACTTACTGCTAGTTATTTTCATGTGTATTATTTCAAACAAACCTACAAACTAATCTAAAAAATTTATGCTTACTACTACTTTCTATTTATTATTGATTAAATGACTACATGAGGGCTTGACGATTGAATATATGTGTCACACCCGATACCCGCGGGTGAACCCTTTAACTTGAAATCCACAGCATATAAAACCTAGAGACAAAAATCCTCCAAAATCAAATGTCTCAAAATTTCTTCCAAAGAGAATAAACTAAACACTAGCAAAATATCTCTTAACCCAGACTAATCCACTTATGCCACAGGGCACTTATCTCACATTTCTCTTATAATGTTGTCAGGTGTCATCTATTCCAACTGTCACAACCATCAAGTATATGAAAAAAAATGGTGGATAAACGGGTGAGTCCACCGACTTAGTAAGTAGCGAACCTATACTAGTATGTGAACATGATACAGTTACAGAATGCAGAACAAAATAGAATATCAAAATAAAAGATTGATATTTTATAAACATTTCTTTGCAATAATAATATAGACAAAAGACCTCTGGCATAATCATAACTGAAACAATATCATAACAGAACATAGTCCATGTTTAACTCCCGTGGTAGGGTTGTGTTATCCCTGACGGCTAGTTTGGATAGAAACAAAAGTGAAATCTCCCCCTTTTAAATTTGGCGTGCCGAGTGCGCACATAGGAAAGACCACACAGAAAACCACTTTGTCTCCAAAGTGGGTACATTTAGAAATAGAGATGTTGGTACCAACATAATAACAGAGGCCACAGTTTTACACCCATGGTAAGGTCAAAATAGAAGCAGAAACCTAATGGCATGCATGGGGGTTTTCAGATGCAATGTCATATCAGAACAAGTACTGAGCAAACAAATATCATATAGTCATAGCAAAACTTCAGACTTCATATTTGCTTTTTATACAATTGAGAACAAAATACCAAACACATAAGTCCAAGCCCATGGCCCATTCACACCCATATCACCTAAAGGGCCAACCCATGTATATAACCTCAATCCATATGTTCATCTGAGTGACCCATGAACAAACTTAAAGGCTAACCCCGCAAGAGAGGGAGTAGCCAAGAGAGAAAACCAATCATCGAGGAAGGAGTGGTTCACAGTTATTGGTTTTTGATGTGAGGTTGGGTGGTGGTGCAAAGGCGGAGCAACTCGTACATGAAGCTCCTACTACGGTGTAATCTGGATGTGGTAGTGGCGGTTTCCATCAATGGCTCCCATGCGGCTTCTTGACGATTTGGTTTCCTCAAGTGGCATCTAAGGTGGAGTCGAGTGGTGGCTTCATGGTGGCTGCATGGTGAAGATGGGCGGCTGGTGCAACTAGGTGCCATATTGTGAAGTTGTTAACAAAGGAGACTGTGGCTTACAGTGGTGGTCACAGTGGAGTTCCTGGGTGGTGCTAGTGTGGTTGCTTTTGGCAGTGGGTGGCTTGTGGTGGTCTAGGTGTGAGGTACTGCCGTGTGGTGGTTCACGGTTGGATTGACATGAATATCGTGCGGTGTTTTGGGCTTCGGTGGTTGAACATGGAGGAGCTTTGCGATTGGATGTGGCTCTCAGTTGGTGGATGGCTAGCTTGTGCTGTGGTTGAGGGAGGTGGCTCTATCAATCCTTGCTTCTTGGTTTGCTAGGGAGAGCAACCAAACAAGTGCTGCTCCATGGGTGCACATGAGCTGGCTCACGATCAATGTTTTGAATACCGTACCGGATGCCGTACCGGTCGAGCCACTGGAACGAAATATTTTGGTACCGGTACCGTTTCGGGATAACATTTCGGTATATGAATAAATTATATATATAAATTATATTTCAAAATAATAGTCTATATCTAAATAAATTATATATAAATACATAGATATATAAATTATAAATAGTCTAGTCTGAATTAGGGGTCAAAAAATGAACTTGTAGTTTGAAAATATGAAAAAAAAAAAAAAAAAGAGGCCTAGATATCGGCCGGTACGGACCGGTACACAGGCCGGTACATGCCGAAATATCGGCCGGTACGACCCCGGCCGGCCGGTATTTCGGCCGGTACAGAACATATGATGTACCTGTACCGGTCCGGTGGCCGGTACGGAAAATACCGGCCTGTACGGTACGAAATTCATAACACTGCTCACGATGCTCGACTTCATGATGGCGTCACTCGGTGGTGCATGATGGCAGAGGGAGGAGACGTGGAGGAGCTATTGTACGTTGGGTTGCTCTACGTGATTGTGGCTGCCGTGGGTGCTTGGCTTACTTGATGTTCCGCTGTCGTGGGTTGGTTGTGGCTCTCCATGACTGTTGCAACGTGGAGGCACAACTTGTTTCTCGGTATGGACGTGGTTGGGATGTTTTGAGCGGTGTATGGTTCAGTGGGAGTACCATGTGGTGGAGGGTTGAGAAGGAAGGAAGGAAAGTTGACCGGCAGCCCTCGGTTGAAGATGATGTCCTACATGCATGAGGGAGGCTTGTATACATGCGGATCTGAGGGGTGTTCCGTGTTCGGGTCTATTGTTTTCTAGTTGCTAGCTCATGGTCTTTGGGGCCCTTTTTTTGGGTTTTGGGTCTTGAATTGGTCCATGGACTTGACTCATGGGTCCTAGGGTTTTCTCTTGGATCCTTATTAAGGCTCTAATAAATGGGTTAGGCCATTTTTGGGATCCAACAAAATTTTAGGATTTTTTTTTGTAAGTAAAAGTAAAATTTTATCGATAGGAAAAGGCATAGCAAGTACATAGGGAGTATACATTGAATATGCCTAAATACCACTAAGCACTAGTTAGAGATACGAGCAAATCATGAAAATTTTCCTCATTACAAGTAATGGCCAAAGCCCAAGAGAAACTAAATTCTAGGCTAATGAAATCGAGCTGGGCAACGGTTTTTAATAGAAAGAAAGAGAAATGGTGCGTTGGGACTAAAACTAAAGTGATACGGTGAGTTTTGGGGGAATTAAATGAAGCTGTGCGTTTTGATGGTAAGCAACGGTTTTAACGGAATGAAGGTGGAGACGGTGTGTTTGGGACTTAAGTAAAGCTGTGCATTTTGAAATTAGTAGGAGTTGTGCAAGAAAGAAGGTTATACGCTGCGTTTTGATTGTAAAAGTGTAATAAAATGACTATGTTTAGTTTGTGACCGCGTTGAGTGCACAAAACCTCAAAATGGTCACCCTGACACCATGGGTTGGTGTTTCATCGTCGAAGGAGGGACAAAAAGTGCCGATTTGCAACATGGGTGATGGTCTCACTCCAGCGAACCCACCAGCACAGCTTCTTGAGGATTCTGAGATAGACGAAAAGGATGGGGGTGTTTTATGATGGCTATTCACATCCCGATAGTGAACACCTACTGATTTCCAATGAAGAAAATTCTAAGGCTCGGTTTGGATTGAGAGGTAATCTCAACCCATCTCATCTCATCATTACAACTTTCATAAATTTTCACACGAAATACAATAAACAATTCAACTTTTTCAAATCCTAAAACAATAATAATATTAAAAAAATAATATTCTAACAATATTTTATTCAATTTTCAACTTTCATCCCAACTCACTATTCAAACCTAACCTAAGAGTTTTACTCAGGCACTAAGTAGGTATTTTGGTTTGGAGGATATTTCTTTGGTAGAAGAGACCCAAGGCTTGCCGATGGACTACAGAGGGGGTGATCGAATTCCCATGAGCTACATACTGCTAGTGCACTGTAATGTCTCAGATTGGGTATTTCATAAAGTATAAGAAATACAAAAATGTTTGGGGATGGAGTGTGAAGGCTTCGAGGAACAGTTTATGGCTTTGCTTACAGCCATTGAAGTGCGGCACCAAAGTCACAGAAAAGCTGGATAAAAAAAACAGCGTGAGCTGAAAAGGTTGACTTGGTCTATGAACTCTGAGGGCAGCTCCAGTTGGGGCAGGTCGAAAGGGAAGGGGTTGGCCTTCCCCCAATGAAACCAAAAATAGTGTCGTGGAATGTCCGCGGGCTCAATGAGGCCAACAAGCGTTTTCAAGTAAGAAATTTGCTTCGTGAGTGAAAGGTAGACATTGTTTGTCTACGAGAGATTAAGATGAAAATGATTGATAGGAAAATTGTGCTTAGTGTATGGAGTTGTGTAAATGTGGATTGGGTGTATATGGCCTCTATCGGGGCGTCAGGAGGTGTCTTAGTGATGTGGGATAGACAGGTGGTGGAGAAAATGGAGGAATTTATAGGGCTATACTCGGTGGCATGCTCCTTCAAGAGTGTATCAAATAACTTTTTGTGGGCTTTTGCAGGTGTATATGGTCCAAACTTAGACAACAACAGAAGATATTTGTGGGAAGAATTAGCTGGAGTGCATAGCTGGTGGGACCTCCCTTGGTGTATTGGGGGAGACTTTAATGTTATAAGATTTCCAAGCAAGTTTTCGGGGAATAGAAGAGTGCGGCCAACAATGACAGAGTTTTCGGAGTGCATCTTTGATTTGAACTTGGTGGATTTGCCATTAGCAGGGTTTTCTGCCACGTGGTCTAATAATTAGACATGGTCTCAACTGGATTGTTTCTTGATATCACTAGAATGGGAAAGTCATTTTCCGGATGTTTAGCAAAAGCGAATGCCTCGTCTTTGTTTGGATCATTGGCCTATCATGCTTGATTGTGGTGGTCTCCGAAGAAGTCAACAGTATTTCAAATTTGAAAACATGTGGTTGAAATCCGAAGGTTTTGTGGACAAGGTGAGGCAATGGTGGTCCTCGTATCAAATTCAGGGTTCCCCTAGCTTCGTCTTTGTAGGTAAACTGAAAGCATTAAAAGAAGATCTGAAGCTTTGGAATACGCAGTCTTTTGGTGATATAGGGGAGTGCAAGAAAAGCAAGGTGATGGAGATCTAGGAATTAGAGAGGCTACAAGAGACTCAGTCTCTGACATAGGAAGAACTAACACGAAAGACTTTGTTGGTTGCGGATCTTGAAAGGATTATATTATTATAAGAGACGTCTTGGCGTAAAAAATTGAGCCTTGTGGTTAAGGGAAGGAGATCAAAGTACGAAGTTCTTCCATAGAATTGCAAACTCCCATAGGAGAAACAACAACATTGAGATGCTGAAAATTGACGGTGTTGAATGTAGGGAAGAGCAGTTAATCCACAATCATGTAGTTGATTTCTTTGAGCAGCTACTAACTGAGCAGCCAGGATGGCGGCCTACCCTTTATGGTCTTGCTTTTGACTCCATTGAACTGAATGATGTATCTCTGATGGAGAGGTTCTATGAGGAGGCAGAGGTTTACAAGGTAGTGAGGAAAATGGTTAAAGACAAGGTACCGGGGCCTGATGGTTTCTCTATGGGCTTCTTTCAATCATGTTGGGAAGTGTTAAAAGAAGATCTTATGAGGGTGTTTCAGGAGCTATTCTCGGTTGAAAATTTTGAGAAAAGCCTTAACACCACTTTTCTTGCATTGATACCGAAGAAGGTGGGGGCTACGGAGTTTAAGGAGTTTCAACCCATTAGCTTAGTGAATGGTATACAAGATAATATTTAAAGTGCTGGCAAACCGACTAAGTGACGTATTGGGGAAGATCATTACAAAATCCCAAAATGCTTTTGTAAAAGGGAGACAGATTCTAGATGCGGCTCTTATTGCCAATGAATGTCTAGATAGTAGATTGAAGGCTGGCACAATAGGGATCATTTGCAAGCTAGACATGGAGAAGGTGTACAATCACATTAACTAGGATTTTCTCCTCTACCTTCTTGGGAGGTGTGGTTTTGGGGAGAGGTGGCGGTCGTGAATCCGTTGGTGCATATCGGTGGTGAAATTCTCAGCGTTGATAAATGGCAATCCAACTGGTTTTTTCCATAGCACACGAGGGCTTAAGACAAAGAGACCCGTTGTCGCCATTACGGTTTGTTATTGTGATAGAGGCGCTAAGCAGGACGACCTCGACACTGGTTAATATTGGTGTCGTGGATGGCTTCTCGATTGGAACCCTAGAGAGGGGAATCATTAACATTTCTCATTTGTTGTTTACAAATGATACTCTTATCTTTTGTGAGGTTGATCAAAATCATATTCGAGCACTAAAAGCCCTGCTCCTTTGTTTTGAAGTAGCATCCGGGTTGAAAGTGAACTTCGAAAAATCAGAGATGGTGCCAATTGGAGGTGTTCGCAGTATATGATAGCTGGCCAACACACAGGGGTGTAAGATAGCCTCTCTTCCTATGACTTACCTGGGATTTCCGTGGGGGCTCATTCAAGAGCGCCCTCTTTATGGGACTCAATGATTGAGAAAGTTGAGCGGAGAATGGTAGGATGGAAAATGATGTATTTGTCGAAAGGTGGTAGGATTACCTTGATTAAGAGTACTTTATCTATTTTACCCATATTTTTTTTTTTTTATCCTTATTCCCTATACCTACAAGTGTGGCGTTCCGAATTGAGAAACTCCAATGTGATTTCTTGTGGAGTGGGGGAGGAGTTCAAGTTTCACTTAGTCAAGTGGGAGACGGTATGCTGCCCCATCTCTAATGGGGGGTTAGGCATTAGAAATATGAGGATCTTTAATCAGGTATTACTTGGAAAATGGTTGTGGAGATATAATAAGAAACCAGAAGCCCTATGGAAGATTGAGAGCAAATATGGAGGTTTATGGGGAGATGGTGCACTAAAGAAGTAAGAGGGGCTTATGGAATGGGATTGTGGAACACACATTAGAAGAGGATGGGAGGTCTTTTCTCAACACACTAGACTTCATTTGGGTGAGGGTTCCAGGATTAAATTCTGGGGAGATATTTGGTGCAGTAATAGTACTCTACATCTCTTTTCCAAATTGATAGTGCTAAAGATGTTTCAATGTCGGAAGTCATGGGATATCTGGGGGCAAATCCAATGGAACGTCAGTTTTAGTCGGGTGGCACAAGACTTGGAAATGAGCAGCTTTGCAGATTTTTACAGCCTTTTGTACTCTATAAAACCGAGCAATCAGCAAGAAGATATGTTGTGGTGGATGCTCGCAGATATAGGTGTATTGTCGGTTCGCTCTTTTTATAAGGCATTCACACAAGAGCCCAATATTCAGTTTCTGTGGAAAAGGCTTTGGAGACATAAGGCGCCCCCCAAAGTCGCATTCATCGTGTGGACAACTTCATTGGGTAAGATTCTTACAACTAACAACTTGAGGGAACGAAGGGTAATTATTGTAGATTGGTGTTGCATTTGTAGAGAAGGTGGTGAGTCTGTGAACCATCTCCCACTACATTGCGAGACAGCTAGGGTATTATGGAATGAGGTGTTCAGTAGATTAGACTTGGCTTGAGTTATGTCGGAGACAGTGATGGTAGTGCTGGCCAGTTGGACAAATCTAAAAGGCATGCACCAGATTAAAAATATTTGGAAGATGATCCCTATATGCATCATGTGGTGTTTATGGCAGGAGCGCAATGACCGGACGTTTGAAGACATGGAGAGATCGTTGGAGGAGCTTAAAGTTTTATTTTTAAGAACCTTATGTACTTGGGCCATTGCTGTTGACTTCAATGGCATGGACCTACATGATTTTCTTGTCTCTAATGCGCCTACTTAGTTTAGGGCTTACTTTTGTTTTCTATTAGTGTTTTGTACATGGCTATGCCTATTCATTGATCAATAAAATTTGTTTACTTATAAAAAAAAATATTTAGTTTGTAGCACTTTAACGTGTATAAAAGCTGTAAGCAAGTGTAGCAGAGTTGTGTTCAGACTTGTTGATAATTGAATTCTTTCTGGAGGTTGGAGGTTCCTCAAAAGCCTCTTCCAAGAATCAAGAATTGGATTCTTGGGTTTCTCTTCTCATTCTTGTTCCAATTTTTACTTGTTCTCTATGTTGTTCTTGTTATTCTGCGTTCTTGTTTGTTCTGTGTTGGGGGCATCCATAACAGCTTATCTGTAATTCCATGGTCAAGTCACTTAACAACCCTAATGGGCCGATCTTAAATTCCAAAAATGAGCCCAACTTATCTAATAAATATTTTTGGGCTTAGAAATAAATTATTGAGCCTAATACCAATTAAAATAGGAGTCCAATTGGTCCATAAATATTTTTTTTTTTATCGATGAACAAAATTTTATTGAGCAAAAAATAGACAAAGGCCCAAGTATATGAGACATAGACAAGAGCATCACCTATGCATGCGAGTTTAGCGATAAAAGGAAGTCATGAAAAGACATGCCATTAAAATCAATTACAATCGACTAATGAAGTAACGTATTGAAAAATAAACTTCTAAGCTCATCTATTGACCGATCTCAATCTTCAAAGTTTCTTTCATTTCTCTCCCTCCAAATACACCACCATAGACAAATTGGGACCAACTTCCACACTGCTGCAATATGAGGGTTGCCTCGGATACCTTGCCAAGAAGCTAGGAGGTTGATTAACCTTTCCGGCATCACCCAAGTTAATCCCATCCGAGTGAAGAAGTCATTCCACATGGTCGTTGCAATCTCACAATTTAGTAATAGAAGATCTACTTTTTGCACATACAACACAAATCCATGACTATGATGTGGCGTTTCCGTAAGTTGTCTATTGTGAGGATCTTTCCTAATGAGGCCATCCATACAAAAAAATTGCTTTCAAGGGTGCTTTTGTCTTCCAAATACTCTTCCATGGAAATGGATTTATATTATAGGTCCATAAATATTAAAAGCTCTATCCTAATTATTGAGCCCAATAAAAACTATCAATCCATCATAATACATTTTTTGGCCCATGCGTGACCTATTCAAAATTATTCAATAAATCTCAATTGAGCTTCTAAAAATATTGGCCCATTAATACCATCCAAAATCATACCCTAAACCTTAACAAGCCTTAAAATAAACTTTTCTATGGGCTATAATCGGTCCCAGTCACTACAATATGATTTGGTTTGGCATCATGCTTTGTTATTGAGGCTAAGGTCTTGTTGGATGTAAAAAATTTCTCAAAAATAACTCACTTTTTTTGGGAAAAAATAAAAAATCTCACCTTCAATCCAAACATCTTTTACAAACCAAAGAAAAATTCATCTAATCATTTGCATTGATTTTCGTGATTTATAAAAACACAAAAGCCAAAAAATTACATAAACAAAAGGAAAAAAAAAAAAAAAAAACCCTTACAAAAACTTCTGTATCTAAACATCATTTTGATAGACACCACCACTTTTTCAAACTCCAATAAAAACATATCTTAAAAACCATCTCAATACAAACATAGTTTCTAACTTTCTATGGGTCCCACCATTTTCAAAAAAACCCCCCACAAACATATCTCTAAAAATTTTCATCTTGGTTTAAAAATTTTTCAAGAAAATCTTACATCCTAGAGGGCCCAATCAGGGCTGCTACTGTTTTAGTCATTTTTCAGATGTCAAGTAATGTGGACTCTATATTTCTCGTATCTGAAGTCTAATACTTCTATGGTGTTAATTTTTTGATGAATGTTAATGCTGACATTTTTTAATGCTTTAGCAGATCTCTTAAATGGATTATAGTTGATTGTGGTGGTAAATTAATATGATTTGGGCTGCCTAGTTAATTAGTTGTTTTCTGGTTTTTCTGTAGGCCAACAGTGTGGATGTTCTCCATTGTTACTATGCCCATGGCGAGGATAATGAAAACTTTCAGCGACGTAGTTATTGGATGCTTGATGCGTAAGTGATGCTTATAGTTAAGATTTTGACACCTTGGAAGTTCCGAATTATGTTTTGGTTGACAGTTTCTGATAGCATAGTAAGACATTACTTCTTTTCTGAATATTGAGTAGGATGGTATGTGTTAGATTTAATAGTGTGGGATTCATTGCACCCTTTGCATCCCAACACAGAAAGATGAACTTTTTGTATTGAAGTTTAGTCCTCAAATGTTTAATATTAATATAATTTTTATGGAAATTTTGAGTTTTTTTAATGTGATAATACTTCATTAAAGGCACAATCCAAGTGCACATTGATAATGACACGTGCATATTTTCTGTTGCATTTTGGTAACACTCTTGACATATATTTCCCTTCTTTTCAGGCACCTAGAGCACATTGTTCTTGTACATTATAGAGAAGTAAAAGAGGTATTCCATTGTGCTCATGTGTATCCTTCTTTTTTTTTTCTCGAGTATTCGTTTGATTAAAATTTTGAAAACTTCTAGCTATGTGTATCTTAAATACGTGTAAATGAGTTTGCTTTTATACTGGTACTTCACACACACACCCATTGGGTTTCTAAACCAATGACCTCATGCTTCACCCCCTTTCTTATATGAAAAGGAGGCGGTATTTAAGTTAGAGCACGGAATTTTTGGGTTAAATGAGTTTGTTTGTTGCCATCCAGGATCCTATCCCTGATCAAAGTTGAATATAGATTAGTTGACTTGACTAGACGTACTTTATTTTGCTTTCCTTTATGTGCTTAGGTGTTCTGTTATGCCCTGTGATGATATGTAGGGGTACAAGTCAGGCATCTCCCGCTTAGTAGTAGATCCTGGATCACAGGCTGGAAGCTCTCAAAGTAGTCCTGTACCATGCTTTGCGCAGGATAACTCACCTGCCCCTACTGTTCAGATGTCTTATGCATCAAGTCCAAACAGAGTTGACAGAAATGGGCTAATGCTCTCATCAGGATTTGAGGATGTGGATTCTGGGAATGATCCACCACGATCGTCTTCTCTCACTCAACCTATTTTTGCTTCTATTTTGCCTAACACTTCTTTGCTTGAACATAAAGTCACAGGTAAAACTCCTGCAATGAACGTGTGCTTGATTTATATCAACGTTGTTGAAACATAACATAAAAACTTATTGGTTTTTTTTAAGTTTCTTCTTCTTGCATCTTTGAACTTCCTAGGATAAATTTTAACTTGTGTGATTAATGAACCATGAGGACTTTTAAACATAAGATTATACTAAAATGCTCTCTGAGCTATAGATTTATCGATTTTATTAATCAGTATGGTTAATCATCTGGCCTACCAATTCTGCTGTGTAGTCATTGGACAGAAGTTTCTGCTTTGTGAATCGTTCTATTTGGCCCTCTAGAAATTTTTGTGGTGGAAATTTTTATATTTCAATGCATATTCATTTTAATTCTTTCTTTATCTTTTTGGATAATATGTTGCGGGAGTTTACAAGATGTGACTAGGTGGCTGTACTGCTTTCAGGATTTCCAGAGTTATCGATGAATCCCCCTGGTTTATGGTTGGCTGGACCTAAATATTGTGAAACTTCTGGATTATCTAACTGGGCTGAGGTTAACAGCTTGAGCAACGCAGATGGTGCATCTGACCAGAAATTCTTTATTGAGCATCGTTCTGAAGCTGACTTTATAACTGATAAGTTAACGGATGCTAGGTTGGATGCTGATAGGATAGTCCCAGATGGTGTAACTCGTGGAGATATCAATGACAAAGGCAACCAGACATATATGGCAGCTTCTCTGGAAGTAGTTCAGGTTCATTTTTTGTGGTTAACCATATACTTTTAACTTTCTCATACTTTCTATTGTTTCTTATTCCTTCTTTTTATGAGCATCTATATTTTTCTTATTTGAGTATTGATTGACTGCATCTTGATACTAAATTTCTTACCAACGGTATTTTTCTGCATTACAACTGGAGGACGAAGTCATGGTTCAATCCTATATGGGTGTGCATGAGTTGTATTCCCCGCCATTGAAAAACAAAATGCCAATTGTTCTTTTTCCGGGCAAAACCCTAAAATGACTCAAATTTCATGCGTGTTATGCCACATGTATAGATTTAGACATGACATACCTCATACTTTAGCCAAAAATAAATTTTAAGAAAGAACAGAAATAACAAAATAATGCCTAAAAACATTTTAAAAGCCAAGAATTAAGATATAAAAATAATATTCAGCAAATATTTAAAAAATATAAAACCCCTTAGAATATGAAAAGACAAAAAGACAACTTTGTAGAAACTATAGACAACAAAAAGCATGGAATCTTTAAAAATGATAAAAAGGAAAAACATAGAACATGAAATATAAAACATAGAATAAAAAAATTAAAAAGAAAGGGGTGGGGAGGGTCCCAAAAAAAGCGATCATCCTCTCCAGGTCCCACTTCCTGTTGTCTAACCTGAACCCAAACTGGAGTTAAAGACCCAGCTCATGGCTTCAAACGTGAATCTGCTTTCTTTTCCTCTCTCCTCCAAACCCATTGTGACCTCTATATTCCTGAAACCCAATAGCTTGTCTGATTTATTTCGTCTTGTTCAGAACCATCCTACTCGGTCTTTCTCCAATTCTCGTTTCTTTCCCTGTCATGTGGGGGTGGGGTAGAGACGCTGGCCACCCAAGTTTATTTATTGATTTTTTGTTCTTCAATTTTTATTTTATCTTATTTTATGTTTTTTTGTTCTATATTTTCTATATATTTTTGGGTTTTTTTTTTTAATGTTTTTATCTGTTTCTATTTTCTTTAGTATATTTGGCTTTTATGTTTTTTGGCTTCTTTTGTTATTTTAGGTTTTCTTGGACATGTGGCATGCCAACAATATATTTCTATATGTGGCATTCCACGTGTGATGTTGCTTCATAGATGTACCCACTTGGCGACCTCGCTGTTAGGTTTTCAGTCAGTAAGCTAGCAGAATGACCATTGTTTTTAAACCCCTAGGGGTTGGCTCAAGTGGTAAAGGCCTTGGTCTTGGACGTATGCTCCCTTCAGACCTAAGCAAACAATCTCTAAGGGCAATTAGACCGGGGGATTTTTCTCTTGAATTACCCGAGGTGCACTTGCGGGAAACTCCTTGCCAAGGGCCTGTGCACCCCCGGGATTAGTCGGGACGTTGTTCCCGAGCACAAGTGTCAATCAAAAAAAAAAAGAATGACCATTTTTTTTTATAGTGGGGCAAAACCTAAGGATCAGTTAGTTTTGTTTTTTTTTTTTACCCAGTGATCATTTTTTGGAAGGACCAAAACCCAGGCTATTTTTTATTCCTAAAGGAGAAGAGACAGGCCGAGAGAACCCCTACAACAGTGCTGATGTAATGTCATTTCGTGCAATTTCACATATGTATGACACTTAAAGATTACTTTAAAAAAAAAATGTACGACACTTAAAAGATAATTGAAAAAAAATATGGGACTTATAGATGAGCGTGTTTGTTAGAGTTGCGTTTCTGTGCATTGAATTAACGTATGAGCATATGTTGTTATATCTCTTGGAACTTTTATTTTTACTATTGTGTTTGTTCTTTCTTGTGTCTCAATTCAAAACCCAATATCCTGTTAGTTACTTGTCTGTGTTGCATGTTCTTTTCATGGATTAGGTGAATGTTTCCCATTATCAAAGTTCCCCAAGTGAGATCCGCGCCTTGTTGGAGGTTCCAGACGAGTCTGGTTTCAATTTACTTCATCCGCAGTTTCACAGTTATTCAGATCCTCATGTGGAAGTAACTTCAACCGTTCATGCTGAAGAGAAAGGGGGAGATGGGGTAAATAATGAAGGTGGAGAGCTGAAGAAACTTGACAGCTTTGGAAGATGGATGGATAAAGAAATTGGTCGAGATTGTGATAATTCCTTGATGGCTTCAGACTCTGGCAACCATTGGAATACCCTTGATGACGAAAATGACAAGAAGGAAGTATCCAGTTTATCACGCCATATGCAGCTGGATACTGATCTACTCGGCCCTTATCTTTGCCAAGAACAGCTATTTACTATCCATGAGTTTTCACCAGATTGGGCTTATTCTGAGGATACAACAGAGCTTTCACCAAAGGATTCAACAAAGGTGTGCATGGACAATATTTTTCCTGCATATTCTAAAACTCTGGCCAACATTGCCTTTAGTTGTTGATGCTGAAGAATTGAATATATAACATCATGCCAGTTTTTATTCTTGTTGTGTTTCAGGTTTTAATTGTCTGTACATTTTTGGTACGCAAGGAACTATCTAGCAAGATTAAGTGGGGATGTATGTTTGGTGAAATTGAGGTTTCTGCTGAAGTTCTGACTGATACCGTCATCAGATGTCAAACTCCTCCGCATGTTCCTGGGTGTGTCCCATTCTATGTCACCCGCAGTAATAGGTTAGCCTGCAGTGAGGTGAGGGAGTTTGAATATCGTGAAAAACCATCAGGAACTGTGTTTCCGTTGGCTGTAAAATGTGCACCAGAAGATGAAGTGTGCTTTCAGATGCGCCTGGTGAAACTTTTAAATCTAGGTCGGGTGAGGAATAGGTTTGATTGCTCAATTCAGGATTGTGATAAATGTAAGCTTAAGAGTACTATATATTCAATGAGAAGTGAAAGTGGAAATGATATGGGAAGAGTTGAAGATATTTCTTTGACCTTCAATAGCAATCGCATGAACCCTAGAGAGGAATTGATTCAATGTCTGTTGAAGGATAGACTTCATGAGTGGCTGATCTGTAAAATTCATGAAGAAGGTAAAGGACCACATGTGTTGGATGGTGAAGGCCAAGGAGTTGTACATTTGGCAGCTGCTCTTGGTTATGAGTGGGCCATGGGCCCCATAGTTGCTGCCGGTGTCAGTCCCAATTTCAGAGACGTGCATGGAAGAACCGGGCTTCACTGGGCATCGTATTTTGGGAGGTCAGATTGCTTTTCTTAGATTCTCTTTGGATTATATAATAAACTGTCACCTTCTGATGGATTAAGTTTTATTTCAGATGCTGCCATATGGTTTATTTCCTTTCTTCATCCAGCTGTCTACTATGATGCCTGATTTTGCGGGTTTTTTTAAAGCATGAGAAAAGAATCATTTGTGTTTGTACTTAATCTTATACATACAGCTTCTATGTCTGTTTATGCAGAGATTGATCTTTTTATCCTTTCTGTAGAGAGGAAACGGTTATTGCACTACTAAGATTGGGTGCTGCTCCGGGTGCTGTTGAGGATCCAACACCAGCATCTCCGGGAGGAAAAACAGCTGCTGATCTAGCATCAAGCAGAGGGCATAAAGGGATAGCTGGATATCTGGCAGAAGCTGATCTAATCTGTCACCTTTCTAAACTGACTGTCAATGAAAACGTAATGGACTGCGTTGCTGCAAGTATTGCTGCCGAAAAGGCTATTGAGAGTGCCACACAAGTTGTCCCGTCAGATGTGGCAATAAATGAGAACCTTTCTCTGAAAGGATCTCTTGCGGCCGTTAGGAAATCAGCTCATGCTGCCGCACTAATACAAGCTGCATTCCGGGCTCGTTCATTCAATCACAGACAATTAAATAAGAAAAGCAATGATATTTCTGAAGTTGCACTTGACCTAGTTGCACTAGGCTCTTTAAACAAGGTCCGAAAACAGGGCCACTTTGAGGAATATTTGCATTCTGTAGCTGCCAAGATACAGCAGAGATATCGTGGTTGGAAGGGAAGGAAAGAGTTTTTGAAAATACGGAGCCGTATTGTGAAAATTCAGGTACTCTTGGATGTAATGGTGCTTTCTTGGTTTTTGCATCAAATCATCGTGTTAGCTTACCATACAATTTCTCGAAAATTGGAATCTGCCGTATAAGTTACTGCTCCACCATCTATTCACAGCTACAGAATTACAAATTTGAATATCATGTTCTAGGAAGGAGATATATATGTTGATCAATGTATGTTGGGTTTTTGGTACTGCTTTGGAATTTTAATTTCTAAGGAATTGAGACGAGCTTGCCCACTGCTAGGTTTTTGTCACATAACCTATTTCATTCCTGTTTATGTTCACTGGTTGGAACATGTGCTTTCAATAAACTGTCCTTCGAGTGTTCTTTTGGCTACTTCTGTTGAAAGTGCCAGGTTTGCTTTTCATTTTTGGCTGATGCTTAATTTTCATTCATTCCGCTTATCTCTCTCAGGCTCATGTGAGGGGACATCAAGCTCGGAAGCTGTATAGAAAGATTATTTGGTCTGTTAGTGTTGTTGAAAAGGCAATACTGCGCTGGAGGCGCAAACGAACTGGTTTACGGGGATTTCGAGTGGAAAAAGTTATGGGAGATGTGGCATCAGAGACTCAGAAAACTGATGAGTATGAATTCTTGAGAATTAGCAGGAAACAAAAATTTGCTGGAGTTGAAAACGCTCTGGCAAGAGTCAGGTCCATGGTTCGTTATCAAGAAGCACGTGATCAATATATGAGGCTAATTACGAAGTTTGAGAATATAAAGGTAATTTTGCATTTTGTTTTTAATTGTTTCTCCAAATATTAGCGGCCATAAATTACGGTGTTTGTTAATTATTTCCATACCACCCTTCACCACAGGCACTTCATTAGGCTCAACACCATCCAAATGCCTTGACAAATTCACATCCTTTTCATTTATGTCAACCGAACAATGCAGTTGATCTTTTGAGAAAGCTTGGCCATTGACGGAAAGAAAAATTACCTCATGCACATTTTTCTCCACCTCTGCCTTACGCACCTTCATTCTATCCATGATTGCCTTCCTATGCAACCTCTGCACATCCACCGCCTCCTCCTCTGGTTCCAGAACTTTTTCCTTAGCCTTCTGAGGACCCAACACTTTCCATATCTGTCTCAGTCTCTCTGCATGCTCCACTTCTTGGCCCTTATGATCCCCCCTCTCTTCTGAATCTTTTCTTTCCATTTACATTGCTTTTCATGATGCCCTTGCCTTCGACACTGTAAACAAAAATCAGGAAAAGATTCAAACACAACCTCCTGGTAATGACTATTAGCCAATCCCGGCGTTCCCAGCCAAAAGGAATGAGGTGACGGTGTTGAAACATCGATCTCAACACAGATATGGGCTGCTTCCGGACGAGTAACACAGGCCGTTGCGTTGTCCCTTTTCAGATAACGCCCAAACCCTCCACCAATGCTTCTCAAAATTGACTCATGGAAAAAATTTGTGGCAATCCCAGCAACGTCATCCATAAAGGGACCCAAGGCAAGTCCTCATCTTCAACAAACTCTGGCGTCCAGTGTGAAACTCTGTAAGGAACCCCTTCAACCTCCGAGTTCCCGCGAGCCATGACTGAAATAAAGTCTTCCTCATTCGAAATTCTTACAAGAACATTTCTCGGGTTACTCAGTTGACCAACCATAGGAACGGAACGCAGCCCCCATCTATTTTTCACAAACCTCCAAACATGATCCAGTGATGGCCTCCTTAAAAACTTCAGAACCATAGAAAACCTAAACGGATCCGCCGATTGCCTAATCTCATTCTTGGTAAACAAAAAGAACATCTCCCCATCAATGAACTTGGGATCCCGAAAGGGGATCTCAACTTCAGGTAGCATTTGTGGCTGCACGGCCACCGCATCTGCAAAGATGACAACCCTGAAGGATCAGACTCAGTTCCCTTATTCTGCTCAATACGCCGCTCATCACCCTCAACACCACCGTGCCCCACCGACCCCAAAACAGGGGCGGCGGCCAAAGCCATAGAGAAAAAACCCTCGATGCCTCCCAGAATTAATCCTCTACCATGTCAGCATTTTACTTCATCAGATGATTGATCAGATAATTAATAGTTGGTTTGAGCTAACGGAAAAAGAGTCAAATGAAAAGGGTGTCCCTGGGGTGGTTTCTTGTCCAACTCCAAGGAGTTCTCTGAAGCTAATTGATGAGGTGTTGGAGTTTGAGTTGGGAGGATGTGTAGACAGGAATTTTTTTGAGAAGGAAGGGAGTGAAGAAGAGGGTTTGTTTACGAGTTGTAGAGCAATTCGGATGGAGAACAGGAAGAAGAGTTGAATGAACTGGCTGTTAAATGCTTTGATTCTGATTCAGAGATGCATGTACCTTTGAAGAAATTCAGGGGGGTCCGGAAAGAGAAGTCTATTGTTGTTCTGGAGCAACGTACTCGCTCAAAGAAATTTCTTTAATTTATGATGAATGTCTTCACATGGAATATTAAGGGTATTCGTTCGTCGAAGAGTAGGCTTCGGCGTATTTTGAATAAAAGTCATCCTTCTGTGGTGGCTCTTTTGGAACCATTTCTTGATGCGAATAAATGTAGTATATGGGCAAGGTGGATGAAGTTGCCTAATTGTATTAATAATGCTGAAGTTGGGGGAAAGATTTGGATGTTTTGGGGGGAAGATTTTGAGTTTGAGTTGATCTCAAGCTATTAGTGGCTGGCTTTCTCATGGAAGTGGTAAAATTCTTGTGACATTTATCTATGCGAGCTGTTTCCGAAGTAAGAGGGTAGAGCTTTGGGATTTTTTGTGTGCGCAAAATCCTAATGAATGTCCATGGTTTGTTGGGGGAGATTTCAATATTATCCAGGTGGATGATGAAAAAGTAGGGGGTATTATGCAAGCTACCCATGGAAAAGCTGAATTTAATTTGTGTATTCAACATTGTGGTTTGATCGATATGCCTCATGTGGGGAATAGGTTGTCTTGGTGTAATGGTAGGAGTGGGGGGAGACGTATTTGGGCGAGACTGGATAGATTTTTGGTGAACATGGAATTCTTTAATTTATTTGGTGATGTTCGTATGGAGTATCTTCCAAGATCATCTTCGGATCATGTGCCGATGTTGGTATCATTATTGCATGAACAAAGTATGGGTGCTAAGCCTTTCCGGTTTCAACGAATGTGGGGAACCCATGATGGTTTTCTTCCACTAGTTCAAGAGGTGTGGAGTATGCATGTAGATGGGTGTCCTATGGTTCGAATTAGCAGGAAGTTGAAAGCCCTGAAAAGTGCTCTAAGAACATGGAATACGGAGGTATTTGGAAGGGTAGAAGTGGAGGTACGGGAGCTAGAAAAGCGTATGGTGATGCTTGAAATTTCGGTGTTCACTAATTATTCTCCTCAGTTGGAAGTTGAACTTTTAAATTGTAAAAACCAGCACTTACAATGGTTGCATAGGGAGGAGATTTTGGGTTGCCAAAAATCAAGGATTAAATGATTAACGGAGGGGAACTCAAACACAGCATTCTTTCATGCTATGATGAGAGTTAAAAAAAGAAATAAGAGGGTTGAAAAAATGAGGTTGGAGAATGGCCAGGTTTTAGAGTCTGCAGAGGCTGTCCAGCGAGAAGCAGTTGATTTTTTTCAGAATTTGTTGACTACAGAAAATGTTTCGTTTGATGAGGACGCACTTTCCTTGCTGCTGCCGTCAGTTTCTGATCAAGAGAATGAAGACTTGGTTGCACGGCCGACCATGAAAGAGGTCAAAGATGCGTTATGGTCGATCCCAATGGATAGTAGCCCGGGGCCGGATGGGTTTTCAGCAAGTTTCTTTATGTTGGCATGGGAGATTGTGAAGCAGGATCTTATTGAGATGGTAATTGAATTTTTTGAGGGGAAACCGTTGACGACTTTCTACGGGGCCACTAATCTTGTCCTCATTCCTAAGGTTGATGAACCGGTGGGTTTTGGCCAATTCAGGCCTATTAGTCTTTGTTCAGTGGTTTATAAAATTATGGCAAAGGTGATGGTGTCTAGATTGGCTCCGTTGCTTAATCATTTTATTTCTTCTAAGCAAGCAGCGTTTGTTAGGGGGAGAAGTATTTTTGAAAATATGGCTATTGCACAAGAGTTGGTTCAGGGTATTAATCGGAAAGTGAGAGGGGGCAATGTTTTGCTAAAAATTGATATGGCCAAAGCATATGATAGAGTCATTTTTATTGGAGGTGCTGAGAAGATTGGGTTTTTCGGATAAATGGAGAAATCTGGGGGACTAATCATGTTGAACAAGGCATATGATGACTAATCATGGGGGACTAATCATGGCCAAGGCATATGATGACTAATCACCTTGACGAATTCCCCGAGAAGGCTTGAAAAAACCCCGAGTCCTGCCATTTAACATTACGGAAAAAAATGGAGAAGAAAGGCAGATTTCTCCATTTATCCGGCCACAAGTCTTTCAAGTCTTGTGGGGGCTGTATGATTAGTCATCTGTTATATGCGGATGATCTCTTAATTTTTCTAATGGCGGTAAAGCTTTGGTTCAACGGCTGATAGAGGTAATGCGTGTATATGAGGGTATGTCAGGTCAACTTATTAGTCCTCATAAATCTGCAATTTTTTTCTCTTCTAATTTTTCTGGTGATAGAAAATTGGAATTGAAACATATGTATGGATTCAAGGAAGGTGCATGGCCTTGCTCTTATTTGGGTATTCCGTTGCATGTGGGAAGAATGAGATTACGGATGTTTGACCCGTTGCTTGTTAAAATTCAAAAAAAAATTGTCGGGATGGAAAAGTAAGTTGCTATCCTTTGGTGGCAAAATTATTTTGATTAAGCATGTTTTGAATAGTATGCCTATTCATATGCTTTCAGTGTTGAATTTGACTAAGGGAGGGAGTGTTGTTGGCACTCAAAGTACTGTTTTCAAATTTTTTATGGGGCTCAACCATGGGAACAAAAAAAGAAAGTTGATCTTGTGGAGAAAGATTTGTATGCCGGTAGAGGAAGGGGGACTTGGAATACGGGATTTATCAGAGGTGCAAACTTCTTTGCTAATGAAGTTTGCATGGAAAATTATTCATGGGAATTCTTTATGGTCGAATTTTTTTTCTGCTAAATATGTAGGGGATGCTCACATTTCTTCAATTATGAGTTTGAGTAGAGGCTCATGTTTTTGGAAAGGAATTATGCAGACAATGCCTATGGTTTTGGAGAATTCTCGTTGGCTACCTCGTTGTGGAAATATCAGTTTTTGGCTGGACAATTGGTTGGGAGATGGCCCTTTGATAGCAACTGCTTTCAGGGAGATAGATGCTGGGATGAAAGTCAGAGATATGTGGTCTGAGGTTGGGTGGGATATTGGGAAATTACGGGCTGTTGTTCCGGAGCAGGTGGTAGAGAAAGTGATGAGTTCAGGGATTAAATTGACAGATGGAGCTGATAAAATTATATGGATGCCTCAATTGATGGGGGATTTTCTACCAAGTCAGTGTGGGAGTTTGTGAGGAAGAAAGGTGAGATATGCACTTGGCGCAGGTGGTTGTGGAAGGACCCAGTGCCAAAAAAAATGTCTGCAATTTGCTGGAAGGCTAGACGACGTGCGATACCAACTGATGAGGGTATTCGAAATTTGGGTATCCCCATGGTATCAAAGTGTTGTTGCTGTGCTGTGCCGAATAATGAGACATTAGACCATACTCTTTGTGTGGGGGAGGGACCGAGAAGCATATGGAGACACTTTGCTTCTTTTTGTGGAATACGATTACCAGAGTTGTTGACATGGGAGGGGATGATGATTTTCTGGTGGGGACGTGCAGCTCTTTCGTCTCAGGTGGATTGGGTGCGTGGGATATTGCCTATCATTATATCTTGGGCTCTTTGGAGGGCTAGGTGTGCCTCTCAATGGAGGGTGTTAGTTATGATTGGAGGGCCATTTCGAGAATTGTGAAAATTAATTTAAGGGACATTTCACATGGGTTGCAGAAATTCAAAAAAATGGGAACTAATGATTTGTCAGTATTGCAGGAGTTAAATTGTCCAGTAATTCCTGTCATTAATAAAGTTCCAAGGTTGATTGTGTGGAAGGCACTGAATGTGGGTTTCTTTATGTGGATGGTGGTTCTTATGGTAACCCGGGGAGATCCGGTGGTGGAGGTATAATTCGTGATCATCATGGTAAAGTGGTAGCGGGGTTTTTCACATTTCTATGGACATGCGACGAATACGATAGCTGAATGTCGAGCTCTTTTGGATGGACTATGGTTGTGTCAATCGCTTGGATTGAGAGACTTGTTGGTAGAATTGGACTCAAGTATGGTGATGGGTTGGTTAGCTTCCGGGATATGCAAATATTGGTTTCTTTGGGATTTTTGGGAGGAAATTAAAGAGATTGTTAGTTTTCTAAATATTTGATTTTGACATAATTTTCGAGAGGCTAATATGGCAGCAGATTTTTTGGCAAAAGAAGGCACACAAGGTAAAGTTTCAGATTTTATGGGTGAGGAATTTGTGCAGGGTCAATTTGGGGGCATTTTGAGACTTGATAAATTGTCTTGTCCTTATTTAAGGTTTTGATTTATTGTACAGGACAGTTATGTGAATGGGTTGTTTTTCTGCTAAAAATGTCATACGGGGGTTCTGGTATTTTTGAGATAGGATTGGTTTGCTGGGGGATTTCTTAAGGAGATTCAAGTTTGGTGTGATGTAATATTGGGGTAGAGTTTGTAAGAATGGTTTTCCTCTGCCACAAGTGAGGGTATTAATAAAATTGGGAAGGGGTCGCTATGGACATGTGGCCCTAACTCTTTCTTTTATAAAATATAGAAAAGGCCATGTTTTAGTGAATTGCAGCAACAACTATTTACCTTTACGTTAGTTATCACATATCTTTCTTAGTTATTTTCTTATCTACTTGTTGAGTTTTTAATCTGATGGTTTATTTTAACTTGGTGTGTTGTATTCTACATCTCTGTAACTCAATAGGTGGGTGATGAAGGGATCAGTACAATTCTGCAAGGAGAAATTTCACAAAAGAGCATAACAAAGGAAGATTTGCCTGCATGCTCAGAGGAAGTTGCATTTACAGTTGATCAGTGATCTACTTGGTGTCAAGTATAGAGTGTAAATTAAACTGTTTGAGCAGCCAGGCAGTTTGTCGTACTGCTCATGCCTTTTCTTTTTTTTTTACCTGTAAGTAGTGTCTAACATGTTTTACCCTGGAGGAGAAAGGGGAGTTCAGCGGCGGAAGGTTGTACATATATATTTTTTTTCCACCATCTTTCTCTCGCCAGTCCTTTTTCTCCCCCTTGGAAAGTAGTGGTAGAATTTTGAGTAACGTATAGAGACGCAATCCTTTTACAACTTTATATTAAATGAAATGCATTTTTGTAAAATAATTTATAAAATAATTATAGAAATATCCGTACTTTATATAAATATTCTCAAAATTTCTTTTTTTAAAAAAATGTTATAAAATGACTCTCTCTCTCTCTCTCTCTCTCTCTCTCATTTTCCTATAAGTTTACCCGGAAGAAAATTAGTTTTCGTGTATGTAACTTCTATTTGAAGTCAGAATTGGTATTGTTGCTTATTTATACCCAATTCATGGCACACGTCTGTATTTATAGCTTTGTTATGAAATCAAATTTGATATAATTCTTTGATAGAGCCTTATTTTTGGCTTTAATGATGAATAATAGCTGGACAGGTTAGCTTAATCACGAGGAACTCTTAATGGGATTATCGCGTGTGCCTTAGTATAATCATTTTTTGCACATTAATGCAAAGTTATCCTAGCCTAAAAGCTGCTTAATTAAGAAATCTTACTGGAATTCTCGTGTGCGCTTTTAGTAATATCATTTTTTGCACATTAATTCAAAGTTATCATGGTCTAAAAGCTGCTTAATTATGGCGAACTAGTGCTGAGATTCTCACTTGTGCCTTGGTATTATCATATTTTGCACATTAATTCAAAGTTATCATGGCCTAAAAGCTGCTCCTTTTCCTAGGACGAAAAAACAAAGAAGCTTTTTTTTCGAGCTAGACGTATTCGTGATGCTCTCGAGTCTCTTTGCCTGTGTATGTTCCCTCTTAGCTGGATCTTGAAATTGGCTGTGTTTGCTGGGTCCTCAAGGTTTTCTTTCAATGCGCATTCATCTTTTATTCTATTCCCTTTTCCTTTTCCTTCCTACGTGCAGAGCTTTAGGTCAGAACTGAGATGAATAAACTCATCTTTGCTTTTGGACTCGAAATTCATTTGCAGGCACCAAAAAGAGGAAACTTGTTTCCGGTCTTTGAATTACCAACCAAAAATATAATATGTACATTGAATGGAACGTGATTTATGTAGTCCAAAGCCGACAACTTATTCTGCACCTCAAATAGACCAAAACAATTGAATCACAAACTGCGGCTCACCAAAAATATCGAAGATAATAAAGATCAAACTATTTTACAACTTTACGATTAGTCTGCCTCGGAGTTCGCGTGGAAATGTGATGTTCGCTTGTATCTGCACAGAAACAACAATGAAATTATTGATCATTTCAATCTAAATAGAATGAACTCAATTTTAGAAACCTACACAACATCTGTGCTGGTACCAGTCTTCTGGTCATAATGAGAACAGATAAACTTGTTCACATTTCATAGAGAATCCAACAAAGCATTCAGCTGTGGAAAGGACAGATTGTACCCAGGTTAATAAAACGCGCCACATACGGTACTTACTTTTAAGTGCCCTGGTTATCCGGCCAGATCCAAAGAATATATCTTCCATTGATAGGCAAAAAATGTAAATGCATTTAACCAACATGGACCCTCATGATTCCTGGTTGACATCATATACGTGTGTTAAATTGAAAGGACCGTTATACTTTTCCGTCCTAAAAGAAGGAAAAGGGTGCAATTTTATTTCATCATGTCGAACTCAACTAAAAGGTCTTTACCATGGCAACTGGGCTTTGCTTTCAGGCACGATCCTCAAGAGATGACTCGCCTATCGCCTATTTTTTGTTTCCGAGCCATGTCCATAAGTCCTGTCATTTGGATGACTGCCACTAGATTGCCGATACTGAGCAAGTTCATCATTCACGCGGGAAAGACGTCTTTCAGAATGTGCCAGCCTCTTAGTGAAATCAGCATCACTCAGTCCCAGTTTCGATGAGCTGTTGTCCTGTTTGTTTAAAAAGATCTTTGGCGTATAAGTTGAAAGTCCATTATGGTGGTAACATCAGTAAGATGGAAACATACCTTGGTTTTCAAGGATAGTTGAGTTTGCTGTTTCATACTCGGTGCTCCAAGAAGTGCTTTTACCATGTCATCCAGTTCGGTGACCCTCCTCTTCAGGTTGGTCTTGTCCATCTACCAGAAAAAAGAAACTTAATTATTATCAGCTAAATCTATTGATGATGCAAGGTTACAAGTGCAAAGAGATTCTTAGGTATCCTACCTTCAGCATCTCATTCTGTGCAGAGAGCAATTGATCCCGCTCTAGGAGTTGCTCTACAGTTATCTGAACAGCAAGTACATCTCCTTCCCTCCTATTTAATTCCGATATGCAACTACAGAAACAAGATATACATTGAAATCCTTAAAGAAGATGGTGCAAGATCATGAAGTCACAAAGATGTTTTACTGAACAAAATATGCCAGTTTTGGTGTCTAGTAGATAGCATAAAATGATAAGAGCAACATCAGGAACAAGGCCACTATAGAGAATAGCAGTATCAGCTGTGTTTCATAGACACCTCATGCAAGTTAAAGCATCCCCATCCCAAAAGCAGGTGTAACTGCAAATTATGTCCAGCATGAATATTTTTGGACTCATAAACAGGTGCCAGCACAAAATACCACTTTCTTCACTGATGCTGAATGGAAACAGAATGACCTAACACCTAGATACATGTCTACCAAGTTCCTGTGGGATAGAGCAACGCATAGGGTACCTTCCAGCAAATTGAGGATTTATAAATGGACGAGATATCACTGGCTATAAAGGTAAAGTTTCTTGGTCATTCTGTATCGGTAAAAAACATGGGGGAGTTTAGTTGATGATCTCCAACCCCACATGGACACCTCTACGATGAACAAGGTTTCAACTACAATAATTCATAATTTTAAGAAACCCAAGAGGTGCACTTATAAGGTTCTTAAACACAAAATTGATCAAACGTAATTCCTTGTCATCTGCCTTTTTCCTACTGGGATGAACTTTGACATATTGGATAATCTACTTCTGGATTCTGAATCTTATATTATATACAGATTACAAGGGAGAAAATAATTGGCCTTTCAGCATGCAAGATCTAACCTATCTCTTTCCTCAAGTAAATCATTAATTTGCTTTCTCAACTTGAGAACTTCTTGCTCCTGATACAGTAAAAAATAAAGGGTTAGGACTGTGACTAAACAAAATTAGTGATAGGTTGAAGGCCTTTCTGATAACCACCTTTGCCACAAACTCTTCTGTTTGCTGTTGAGCCTCCACCACTAACTTTTGGACCTGATATTGGTCTATTAAGTTCTACAAATGCACCAAAGAAAATGCAAACAAATGAGATCAAGCTATTAACGCTTTACACCTACAAAGGGCTAGTCTAAACTTACTGCATAGTTAGTCATGTCCAATTTCACCCCAAGTAAATCTCGGATGACATCATGTGTCATGCTTTCTGCTGCAGC
This sequence comes from Pterocarya stenoptera, assembly GCA_003123785.1. Taxonomy (NCBI): domain Eukaryota; kingdom Viridiplantae; phylum Streptophyta; class Magnoliopsida; order Fagales; family Juglandaceae; genus Pterocarya; species Pterocarya stenoptera. The sequence continues at coordinate 130,774 of QEOT01001216.1, forward strand.
AAGCCTTGTATTCAACATGCATACCTGCTCCAGCATAGACAGAGTGAAATACTGTTTCATTGGTTACTCTGCTAAAGGAAGCATCCACACATACATACATATTGTGGTTAAGTGCACTGTACCTGCCCCAGGAAAGGGGGAGGTGTGTGTGTGTGTGTGTGTGTGTGAGAGAGAGAGAGAGAGAGAGATACTAAAACCACCAAGAAAAGTAGCCAAGTCCTCCTTTTTGGTCTTTTCTAGGACAGCAATGAAGTGAGCGACATTGGCAATAGAATAGGTTATTGCAGTGGTGTTTATGAAAATATACACAAGAACTAAGCAAGAACGATTACTTAACCTCTTTCTGCCGACTTGCTGCCAATGCTTTAAGCTCCTCTATACGAATCCTGGCCACTGACAATTCCTGATCCTTCTCCAAATTCATTTGCTGAACCAAATTTGAAATGCATCTGAATGGTGAGCTGGAGCCCCTTGTCCTCGTTGAGATTCTCTCAGTTTTATCTAATGTAAGAGCACTTGATGTTGAATATGATAAATCGGTTTTTACTTCATTAACCATCGCCTCCAGAGTCTTGTACTGTAAAAGGTGCGGATGGAGATAGCAAGTCAAGATAGAGTAAAAAGAGGGGGTGGAAAGAAAAAAACTAATGAAAAAAAGATTGAAAATCAATATCTAACTCAAACACTAAATTTATTTCATGGACTATCCCAGTTAGTGCAAGCCCCAACACTAAGAAGGTACATAAAAGCTAGTGAAACAAAAAAACATTTGGAATTTGAAATAACTTTCTGGCTACCAAGTAAATCAGATATGGTCCTATTGAGTTCTGGCACCATATGCTGGATGATATAAATCGAACTGTTATCATGTATTAGAAATTTAGTAACCCCGAGGGGGTGGCTCAAGTAATAAAAATTTTGGTCTTGGAAGTATGCTGCCCTCTTCAGGTCTAAGGTTCAAACCCTTGGATTCAAACAATTTCTAGGGTCACACCCATCAGTGAAAAGTCAATAATTTACCTGATCCATGTGATGCAGACACATTACATGGGTGCAGGGTTTAACCAGGTAAAAAGACATACTGTGTTTCGGTTGTCCTCATTTAAAAAAAGTAATGTGCATGTCAAGTATAGTACCTTTTGTTGGTATTGTGATGCCTGGGCTTCAGCGTGCAGTACAAGCTCGGAGATGTACTCTTTGCATTGTTTGATCTTCACAATGTCAGATTTTAGTTGTTATAACAGGGGAAAACAAATGGCCTGATGTTCTAAGATTCAAAAGACCAAGTGAGAAACTTTTGTAGCAAGTCAGAAAAAAACCTCTTTATCCCGTTCTAGCTTTTCCTCTTCAAGAAGTTTTATTCGATTCTGCGCCTCATGAAATTCCAGTAATCTACCTTGCAGGTGCCTGCATCAGAACAATTTCTTTGAATATCAGTAAAACGGAAAGAAAAAAATTCATTGAAGGAAGAAAGCAGCAATACTGACGTAGATATATGATCTTCAGGTTTTTGAGCAATAGAGTTTCCTGAATCCGCATTCTCAGTGAAATTTTCAACTGAAGAAAACATCTGTCTCAAAACCTGGAGTTCCAGTTCTAGAGAATCTCGGATCACTCGATGCCTTTCTACCTCTTCATTCATTTCATCCACCTGAGCTAGGAAACATTCAGTGTCAGTTGTCTTTGTTGTGGTACATAATGTAACAACATATCCTAAGCCACTTTACAAAATGCACATAAAAAATATAGCTCAAATTCCGACCTTTTTTTACAATTGTCAGTAAATCTTAGATGAAAAGGAGGTACTGGATGGGAACTAACCTTTTTCTCCAATACATTTATGGTGCACTCAAGCTCCTCTACAGAACGCTCTAAAATCTTCACCTCCTCTTCCTTTTGTTCAGCATACATTTTACTTGCCTCTGTCTCCTACAAAATTATATTCCAAGTTCAATCCAAGAGACAATCCAAAAGTCATCCTGGATATCTAAAAGAACAAGTAAAATGCTTAAATACATACCTGTTGACATTCAACAGCGACAGCTTCCTTTTCATCAACCAAAGCATAAGCCATCTCAAGTGTAGCGTTCAAGGATTGAACTTCTTCATGGAGTTGGTCTCTTTCACTGGCACTCCTCAATTCATCTTCAATGCCTTTACATAAAGAAACTGAAGATGTTAAATGAAGAATTTCTTTCTCCAAACCTTTGACCACCTCCTTCTGTTCATCCAATAGCTCTTCTGTTTCAGATTTTTTGAGATAGATATCTTTTAATAGAACCTTCAACTCTGTGTTTTGGTCTGAGTAACTGTCTATTGTTTCTTTAGCCTGCTCAAGATCAGAGTTTGAAATAACCAAAGCCTTTTCGGTATCAGCTAGATGACCTTCAAGTTTTCGATGTTGAACCAACACATCATCAAGCTGACTTGTTTTCATTTCTAGCTCATGTCGAACTTGGCGTAATGAAAATATTAGCTTTTCAGTTTCATCTTTGATGTCCTTTGTATTGGAGGCTGATTCCTGCAACAAGCTGAAATCAAAAAGCAAACCTTCTAATAAAACTTCTTTTCGTTCCAATTCTTTTTTAAGTGCCATGTTTTCATAGATTAGGTTATCACTGGACAACCCCAGTTGTCCCCCCCCAACCTTTCTCACTAATTCACATTGATCCCCTTCCCCCATGACTTTCTTACAAGGAACAATGACATCATCCTCATCACTTGAGCACATATTTTCTAACTTTATTACTGGACTGTATTCTTGATGTCTGAATGCATACAGACCGGGTTGTCCAAGCAAGCATGGGAGTTTCCTGATAAACTCCACTGTGTGGCACTGATATAGCACAAAGAAAGCAAATCCTTTCTCCATTACCTCAGTGCAAATATCTTCTACTGATGATCTGGAGTTGCTCACTAAGCAAAGCATCTCCTGTCCCAGAGATAAGGCATCAGAATATATTACGCTGAAGCTCTCATCTACAACCTTTTGCATTTGCACAAAACACCCTTCAAGCAATGATAATGAGTTTGCCATCTCTGCCAGACCATACTGGATTTGATCCTGCAGTGAGTTGTTCTCCTCTTCTTTCAAACGTATTGATGACTTAAGTTGTTTGACTTCTTCAATCAAGCTTGCTCTCTCTACCATCAAATCCTCACCAGCTTGCTTCCACATACCAGTCAACTGTTTTGCACTTTCATTTGCTTTCAGCAAAGCATTTAACATCAAATCAGCTTCTCTCATTGTTGCACGGGCTTCCTCAAACTTAGTTAAGAGGCTACTAGCATGATTAATTTTCTCATCAGCAACTACCTGCACAACACAAAACATCGCAGAAAATATAAGGCCAGTGTTTTTTATTGTTAAGGAGAAGTTTGATGATTGTAAGGGTCACAGCAATTTCATTATTGGCCCCTTTGAACAGTTGTTTTGACCTTATTTATATATAAAAAATCTACATAAAATCGGGGATTGAATTTGACCTATACCTCTCTTATATTATAGCAGCCTGCTTCAGCTTTCTCAATTCCATACTCAATAGATGGAACAACTTGCTTCAATTCTGCCATTGATCAGAGTTAATTATGTCCCTTCCATAAATGTTTTTTCTCATATAACTTTAGGAATGCAATTAGTTCAAGTAAACACATACCTTCTGAGTAAGAAAAATCTCCAACATCTGACTTGCTGAGTAGTGCGCTTAACTGAACATATAGTTTACTGAAAATATGGAATGCCAGTTCTAATTCCTTTCTCAGGCATAATCTTGTTGCTTCGCTCTGTATTTTTGAACCTTTTAGAAGCTTAATTGACTTTTCTGATTCTTGATCATCAGACTGAACTACCAAGCCTCCTTCAACTTGAAGGGCCATCATGTTTATCCCTGCAGGAAACCTTGGCTGGAAAGTATATGAGCTGCCATCCGATTTAATTACTGAAGCAACACTTTCACTTGAAACATCAGAGTCAATCATGGAACAATCAGAAATCCATGCATCCGCTTCCATTAAGTCTTCCTCCTCAGAGAGGCACTCAAACTCATTTACTTTTGTTTTGATGCAATCTTTAATGAGTTTCAGTATGTCATTTGTTTCAGCAAGTTTGTCTCTTATCTGATTCAGCATTGGATTCTCGTTTCCAAATTTCATAAATTTTGGAGGTTCCATTGACAGTAATTCAACATTGCAGAACTGAGAATTCTTATGATTCTCTCTCAATTCCATACATATTTTCTTCATCTCATGACTCTCTTTCATTAACTCCTGAACCAACTCTTTGTATGCAGAACAAACTTCACAGACATCAATTTGGAGGGCTTTTAAATGGCTTTCTACATCTGTATAGAGTTCATTAATAGCATTCTCGGACTCCAAAACCCCTAATCTGGTCAACTTCACTTGATATGTCAAACACTCCAGTGCCAAAACATCAGCATCAGGCGTCGTCTCAGAAATCTCATGGTTGTCCTCATCGATGAGCTTTGGGATTAAAATGTCTTTCTCGACATCATTTACCTGAGCAACCTTGTGGCAATCACAAATCCTTTTTACTGCTACAAAACCAGAATTAACACATTTTTCTGCTTCAGTAAGCTGATCAATTTTTATTTTGCATTTACAATCTTCCGTCTTTACCATGTTGGTATTCCCATTCATGAGTTTGCTTAATTGTGTTGCCTCTTCAGTACTTTTGTCAATATCTAGTTGCTGGAATTCATTTAAAGCTATTGTTGCTTCCTTCAAGGAACTTAATTTCAGCTCCATTTCCATCACCATCTTCTGTGCATCTTCCAAGCTCTTTTCTAAGAGTAGAATACTTTCTTCCTTATCCACACAAACTCTGGCAGCCCTCTCTATGTGTTCACTAATACAACTAGCCTTCGGAAATGAGCAAGCAATACCTTCGATCTGGCCAGACGCATCTTTGAGGGATTTAGAACCATCTACAAGGAAGCTTGTTAGTTCCAGAGTTGCCCTTTCCCATTCCATACAAAGTACCTTTATTTCCTCCTCCTTGGCTGCTATTATGTTTCTTAGTCTTGTATTTTCTTGAGTCATATAACATAGCCTTTGATTGAGTTCTAACTGAAGAGCAGCAACATCTTCCTGTAAATGAATAATTGTTCTGCTCGTCTCCATTTCAACCTGTTCACATACCAGTTGAATTTGGTGTTGCTGAGATAACTGGGACACCTGATCCTCTTGATACTGGTTATTGAGCAATCTGACCTCCTCAAGGTCTTTACTCATTTTGTCCAACTTGTATTGCAAAGCCTTCCGGTCAATTTCTTCATTTCCCTCCGTCAGCAAGCCCATGTTTTGTGTTTCTAGATTACCTAATTTCAGGAAACGACTCCGAGGTTCCAGTACTGTTTGTTTATCTACCTTGTCCTTCTTGCTTACCATTCCCATGAGTCTTTGATTCTCCTCCTGTGTATGCTGCAGCTCGGTAATTAGATGGACCTGCTCCAACTCCATCGCTTCAACCAACAATCTAGCATCCATCAACTCTTTTTGAGGATCATTGGAGTGTGACAATGAAGAATCATCAACATTCTGGTCAATTCTATTATTTCGAACCTCATCATATGCCTGGGTACTAGATGCCATCTCATCTCCAGATTCACTATGGCTATATATGCTTTCTACCTGTAAATGTGGTGATTAATCATAAACTAAAACAATGAAGAGAGAAATGGCGCACAGCATTTATGCAAGTCATTCTGCTGAATACATCCAAAACACGTATGATTTCTTGCTTGTCTATATATCTTCCGAGAAATGAACAAAAAGCTTTATTTTGATAAATACCAGAACAATGTATACATGGATTTTTTAAGTAGGTTTTTTTAAAGCTTTTTCTAGTTAGTTTAGAAAACAACAAAATTTTATTATCAGGAAGATAAAACATATGTGGTTAGGCATTTCCAGCACAATAAACAAAAAAGAAAGTTGAAAATTTACCATGATTCTTTTGTTTGCCAATTGACAAGCCAATTTTATGTTTTGTAACAGATCACAGTATGAGAGTTAAAGGCACAGGAAATGCAATGGCATATGCAGCACAGGTCAGAAAAGATCGGGTATTGTTCCAAAAGTTACCAGTTTCTGCATGTGTAATCTATAAAAATCAATCAAACATCACACTAAAATCAAATTGGCATCAGTTCTCACCAATGAATAATTATCTGTTTGCCTAAAATCCTCAGAATTCTTGGAGAAAGAATCTGTAGCCTGCAAAGAAATGAAAAAAGTTGTAAATCACCAAGTTGAAAAGATTAAGCCATCAAAATAATCCCAACTTTGACTATATGCTATCCCTACAGAGGTAGACGCAGCTTGACTGCAGTTCAAATATTTTCTCAGTTCTGTTCGTAATTCATCAACTTTCCTGCAGATATAAGGCATAAACAGCATATTAGGAAAGTAGCAATGAAGAATATCTGTCAAAAACTTGTTATCGTTATGCTGAGGCAAGAAAAAAGACAAACAGAATGACCTTTAAAATTGCTCAAATTATTGAAAGGGAGACTAAAATATGTAAATAATGGAACTAAATGGCCAGATGACAAAAGGGTAGTTATTGCCCAAGTAAAATACATCAATATCATCCCATGCTTAATGCCCATAGAAAGGGCCATGCTAAGTAGATTTGATAATTAAAGACAAAATTGACACGATGTCACAAACAGTTTATCACATGCAGAGAACAAGGCCAAAGAAATTCTTGTGGACTGGCCACTCAATTTGAATACTAAATCCATTTTCAATAAAATGATTAGGTAGGAAGAAATACAAAAATTTATTAGTTTGACCAAAAAAAACAGGGCAACATTAGTGCGTTGGTAAGGACCTGATTTCCTAGCCCCAGTAGAACCAAATCAGAAACTGGGAGCAATGTGTTGCAGCAACTATTGAAATATGCCTAAAATGAAGTGTATTGGCTAAGTACCTAATCAGTTTGAAATTCATATTCCTGGAATCTTCCAACTCTTTTATGGTGTCTTTATCCTGCATTTGAAGATGATGTGTAGTAAGAACTGGATAACATTAAGAACAGAAAAAATACAATATAATTAATTAGAAAGTGTGTGTCAACCTGATTGTCATTTCTTGCAGGGAATGTGAGCTTTCCTTCAAGTGTTTCCAGAAGCTGCACATTAAAAATGTTAGATAGCTGTGAAAGTATCAATGAAGGGTGTTAATGTAGTAAGAAAGACAGAGAAGGGGGAATAAGATCTTCATATACCTGATTGCGCAATTCTGAAACTTCAGCCAGCAATGTTTCTCGCTCTCCTTGTTCATGGAAATTTTGGAACCTGAATTGAGGAATGATGCAAAGTGAGTCCCTAACCTCCAGAAAGAAGACAGAGAATCATATAAAGTACTAGTTAATATCCATGGAAACTACAGCTGGAGTTGCTCTTGTAGTCTGATATTCTCCAGAGCAAATTGCGTCAATTCTGGATTTTTATCGATCCTCGCCCGAAGCATCTGAATCTCTTCCAGTAGAGCCTTATTTTCTTCCATGAGATACTTCTCGGAAGACAGACTGTCATTCACAAGCAGTTCAAGTTGTTTAATTTTCTCTTCACGAAACCGTAGCATCATTTTAGTGTTATGAGCATCCTCTTCCCTTTGGCAAGCCTGCAAAAGATGCCACAATGGAAAACAAACCACATCATTTACAAAACAGTTTGTGATTAAGCATGTGACAAACCTGAGAAATAGCAAGAAATAATGGGGCCCAGTTTTTTTTCCAGAAATAGGAAATTATGGGACTGGTTGTTGTAACAGATATACCAAGAGGTTCACATGTTCAATTTCAGCCTCTAGCTTCCGAACTGCTATCTCTGCCATTTTTTCTCTCCTCATAGCACCAACTAAAGTAGCTTCCGTGTGATTTATCTGCCACATAGATGCAAGTTAATTGTCCATAACTATATAAAACAAATCTTAAGATGGAGAGAGAGCTTCAAATTTAGATGACGGCATGGTTACCTTCGTGCTTGGGAGTCTACGTATCTTATGATTACCAGTTGGCTTTGTCTCTCCTGAAGAGTCATATCCCTCAGACAAGTCATTCAGTCCAGATTCTTCAGCTGCTGGAATATAACTTGAGATAGACCGTGTAAGGTTATTATACTTCATCAAAATGGATAACTGGCCCTGTTTGAGTTCAGAAATGCCTCAGCCGTAGTACCTAAAAGTGGCATAAGTAAACATCTCACAAATTTGTAACTATCCATACCTTCAACTGTTGGATTTGCCGCTGCAGTGCAGTTACATCACCTGAAGCATCTTCATTCACTTTAGCCTAGAAAAGAAGCACACCTCAAGTTGAAAACAAAAAAAAAAAATTACGAAGAAAGATAGAAAAAAATCTAAGCCTCCTAGTTTGATTGGAGAATGTACACAAACAAGTGTGCATTTAACTTAGTACATTGTTCTGAATAAGTTTGGCACGCTGTGCAAACTTCAGAGTGCTAAGTGTTTCATTTGCAGAGCTGCAGGGAAATCAAAACCGATGTTAACAAATAAACATTACTATAGGTAATCAAGAAAACACCTAAAACTTGAGGAAAAATCCAGACCAAATAGATGGGCTGACATTTGCAATTATCGTTGTCTTTGAGTTTCCTCCCAAAGAATCCTGCATTCACAGTTGTAGACAATAGGAGCTCTCTAATAAAAGGCAGCAACATAAATATCTGACAAAATTAGATAATCTTCAGTTTTAGAGCTTTAGAATCTAACCTGAAGTAGAAACGTGAGCCTTGAGTCTCTGTAGGGCACATGTCTATGTTTCCCATGTGCTAAATCCACTAAAGACATTATCACTAAGCTAAAAGTACAGAGTGAAATATAATTTAGTTTAAACAATAATAATATGAAACTCTTTTCAACAGCTTTAAAACTAAATGCGACCATATGAAAAAAAATTCAAATTAAGCTTCCAATGCCCCCAATGGCTTTTATTTTAATTGGATTGCTGATAAGGTTAGTTTTTCAAAGTTATCAAGACGTGTATTTCAGCCAAAATTAATAGCAAGCATCACAACCAGAGGAATTCCATCAAATATGAAGACACAGCATTTGATACAATGCTACGATATAAAGCATATTAATAGAGAAACTGGTTTTTTCAGTACCCAAGAGTTGACAAAGATTTGTTTATATTTGCTGCTTCTTTCAAACGATCTCCCTCTGCACCAGAGCTTTTCTGCCTGAATCAGTGAGCAAGGTGGTTTAGTTTTGTAGAGGAAGATGAAAAGACAATGCTGATTTGTATGAGAACAATAGTTACCTTTCAGAACCTGCTAGATCTACTAAGTTTAACCTTGCAAATCTGAAGTGAGTCATGGAATCTTTCTCCCAGCTGCTTTCAACGATACAGGTAAAAACACTGTGGGAGCGGCTGCTCTCACTGTTCATATGAGTTGCCGCCATTTTCCTGTTTGCAGCACCCTGGTATGATAGAATTACGCAACTCATACTTATGACCAAGGATGCAATGAGTTATATTAAAGTAAAAAGTTTCACCTGAAACTCCCACCTGTAACAGAAGTTTCACAACATCATTGACTGTCCCCACATTATACTCCGTGAGGTTTTCAACATATACCCCTTTCTTCAAGTCTTCTCTGATCTGCAACACGATAAATGGATTGACAACGCCCATTTTATGAAAAATTAACGGGAAGCATGCCATGTGTATAATATAAACACAAATACATTACCTGTAGATTAGTTGACGAGGGCTCCAAAAGATCTGTTATCTGCTCATTGTAAATCTCTAGAAAGGAACATTTGCAGCTATACTTCAGCTTTTCATCCTTCCTGCTCTCTTCCTCCTACATAAATTATTTCTAATTAGATATCCAGTAATAGGTAAAAGAAGAACCTAAAATCACATGTCAAATAAATGTGAATGATCAAATCGTTGTAAAATAATACAAATTCAGATATCCCACCACCCTAATTCTTGTAAATAAATATTCAAAAATGCGTGGAGTTATCCCACTATCTTCATTGAGCCTTCCTTCCATCTCATATATCTCACCCATCATAGTATACGTTTTGCCACTTCCTGTCTGCAGAAACATACTGAGTTTCAACATCTTGTTCAGAGCTATATCACAAACAATCATGAACCACAGAATCACATACCTGACCATATGCAAACATGCAGCTATTATACCCAGACATGCAATTCTCCACCATGGGCAATCCAGCAACCCTGAACAGGGTTTCCTACACCAAATCCATGCAAGACATCACATAAGAATCCAAACAAACCTGCCTTACCCCTGAAGGCCCTTTTAGTTGTTATGATTGTAAAGAAAATGATAAGAACTGAAAAACATAAATCTTCCACTTAATTGATCTTAAGACAGATATTTGGCATAATTGAGATGAATTTTCATTATTTTAGAACTGAAAACAACTCAAAACCAAATAACTAAAACATTGCCTTTCCACTTCCTACATTGGTATTGTAATACTTACCTGACAACTAGCATAGGTACATGTGGAAACAATATTCACATTGTGAATTATTATAAACGGGATTGTAACAGCACCTGTGATATAGTCTCGCATGCGATATGATCAAAGGTAAATCTGGTTTCAGGATGACCAAGCCACACCAAGGTCCGTGCACTATCCTGCCTCAGGCATCGACCATAACCTTGTGAAACCCTCTCTGGAGCACTCAATGGCCGAATTCTTATCAGCACCTGAATTCAACAATCACATATCATATCCACCAACAAAGTTTAAACTCATCTCATCTCAATCCATCTCTTCTCATAATTACAATTTTTTCAAATTCACACACAAAATATAATAAACAATTCAATTTTTTCAAATCCTAAAACAATAATAATATTAAAAATAATATTTTAACAATATTTTATTCAACTCATCTAAAACCATCTCAACTCATTTCTGAATCCAAACGGATCTGACAGGAAGTTCATAGAAAATGGTGAATGAAAATGACTTAACCGTTGTCTAAAACTATCTCAAATTCGCGTGATAAAGGACCGCTTGTTATAAATTTTAAGTGAAAATAATCCCTAGTACATTATTCTAACACGAAATCGCTTTAATGACAAAAGTAATATCAATGAAACAATTTGTTTAAGTAAAATCCTTGTTGAAACGATGGACAAAAAAGAAAGATTTAGAAAGACGAGTTATTCCACAAACCTGTACATTGTGATCCGCCCAGAACGACGGATCTTCTACCAGCTCAAAATCCTGAACGTCCCCTGGAAGTTCAGAATTCGCGACCGAAATCCCTCTGGAAGCCCTAGAGAAACTTCCTCCTTTCCCCCCAGCGTACAATGGAGGAGCTCTGATGGAAGTAAGTGCTCCTGTTGCACCACCAATTGAAGCCCTTGAAACACTCTTCACCGGAGTGGTCTGCGCCGAGTTCGGCTCTGACTGCGCTTTCGTCCCTGCGCGACCTGACACCCTGGGAGTCCCGTAACTGAGGCCCGCATTTCCAAACTTCTCTACACCTTCAAGCTTCCTGTCCGATAATCGACCTCCTCGACTGGCTTCGAACTTGTGATGAGTATCAAAATCGGGACCTTGTGGATCCGTTTGGTACTGAGATGGATCATGAATTGTATTCAGAGGAGTTCTTGGGGGTGGAAAATGAACCGGATTCAGCAAGGTTTCGAATCCGTTTTCGTTTGTTTCGGATTGCGTTCCCTTCGAAACGTTTCGAGCCGCAAGTCGAGAGGTAGAGGTTTCCTTCGACATGTCAAGGCTAGGCTATATTTTGGAAGAAATTAAAGAAGCTGGCACTTCATCAAAAGTCCAAAACCCTAATTAGATCCATGAAGAAGAAAGGAAGAAACCAGAGAGTATTGGAATTTGAATCGGCATTAGGATTTGAAGATGGGATAGTTATTAGCGTCAGACTTGAAAGCTGAAGCTCAGTGAAATAGATGAAAGTACTGGACGACGATGAAATAGACCAGACGCGCCCGTTTTTTCAAATTTGACTTTTTATTTTGATAGAAGAGCCCCCTCAACTCTTTTAGAATATCAAAAAGACCCCAAAACGGACTCCAGCATTTATCGGAAAAATTATAAAATGCCACCTTGAATATAGTTTGTTAATTCCGTTTCCCCACTTGTAATTTATATCATAAATCGAAATAAAACAATTCGTGTAATTTAAGCTAAGATCCAACAAAAAATAATTAATTATTAATTCAGTTTTCCTAAAACTTTTTTTTCTTCAACTCACATATTTTAGTCTTGTAAGATACTAAGGCCTCGTTTGTTTTCAGAAACGAGATAAGATGAGATGAGATGAGATGATATTAAAGTTGAAAAGTTGAATAAAATATTATTAGAATATATTTTTTAATATTATATTTATTTTGGGATTTGAAAAAGTTGAATTGTTTATTTTATTTTGTATGGGAATTTGAAAAAGTTGTAATGATGGGATGTGAGGTTTTCAAAATTTTCAAAGTTTTGAGTTTTGGTCTTGAAAACAAATAAGGCAACTCATTTGTTTTTACAAATAAGAGTAAATGAGTTGAGATGGCCCCGCTTGGATACACAGATGAGATGAGATGAGATGAGATGTTTTGAATAGTAGTTGAATAAAATATTAGTAGAATATATTTTTTAGTATTATTTTTATGTTGAAATTTGAAAAAGTTGAATTGTTTATTATATTTTTGTATCGAGATTTGAAAAAGTTGTAATGATTGAGATGGGATGAGATGAGATGAGATGGTGGTTTTGTGTAAACAAACGGGGCCTAAAGGTTTCTTTTGCATTCACAAAATCTTTATCTTATTTCATCTTAATCATTGTAATTTTTTCAAATTCTCATACAAAAATATAATAAATAATTCAACTTTTTCAAATTTTAAAATAAAAATAATACTAAAAAATATATTTTAATAATATTTTATTCAACTACTATTCAAAACATCTCATCTCATCTCATCTGAATTGTCTATCCAAACTCAACCTAAAGTTAAAAGTCTAATAAAATATTATTATAATATTTTTTTTTAATATTATTTTTATTTTAGAATTTGAAAAAATTGAATTGTTTATTTTATTTTGTATGAGAATTTTAAAAAGTTATAATGATTAGATGAGATGAGTTGTGAAAACAAACGAGATCCTAAGAATTAATAAAAGTTATTGAATTTTAAAGGTATTATTTATTTTTATAAAAATATATTTTCTTTATTATTGTATAATAACTCGATATATACCAACTGCTATATGGTTATATAAAATTACCATATAGTTATTTGCATGCATCCTACGACTAGGTGTAAATAATAGTTGTGCCAAAACTTGATTTTATTATGATGAGTGAATGGTTTTAGGGATGTTCGTTTAAATACAAAATAAATTTCAATTTCATATTTTTAATTTTTTCTTTTAATTATTATTCAAATACAAAATCAATACAAGTTTCAAAATAAAATATAAAAATCAATATAAATTTTACAAATTTTAAAAAAAAATTATATTCAAATAGTTTTTTTAAATGTATAATATTTTTATTTAATTTTTTCCTCTCAATTTTTTTAAAACTTACACAAATATCTTAATTCAAATTATTTCACTCCTATTCAAATAATTCTTAAATAATTAAAGGATCTAATCAAGCCCTTACAGTTCTGATATTGGTGGGCAATTTTAGGAAGGAAAAGTAGTAAACCATGATTACAATGTTGTTGTTATCCGTTAAAATGGGACCTAATGTCCCTACACTGATTTTAAAGGAAAAAGGAGAAACGAATATTGGGATTTGAATTCAAACGTTTGCTTGAGCCTAGAGCTATTGAGTCCGACTCCACCAAAATGGGCAATCAAGCAAAGTAAGAACAGGCAATCATGGGTATATAATTAAAGCATAAAAACGGAGCCAATGAGACTTTTTGAAAAGTTTGTAAAGTCTCCTAGTCTTAAGAAAAAATCATTTGTTCTCAGAAGTGTGGACAGTTGGTTTCTAAAAAAATTTGAAAAAATATATTAATTATCAATTTCTTCATCATCTTCTCATTATTTTATAATGTGATATTAGATAATAAGTTTACAAGTAAAATATAATAAATAACTCTAATCATCTACTGCTACATTATGAGATAATAAAAAAATAGATAATAAACAGCATTACTCAAGTTTAAAATGAATTTTTTTTTACATCAAACATTATCATATCAACGATGTAAAGGGTATATCCTCCATATTAATTGACATAGTAAGATTTAATTTACAAAATAATTTTAAGTTTTTTTATATATAATTCGAATCTTCTCACATGGAGAATGAAGGTACGTTCTACATTTGTGTGAGGAGTTACTCTTATAGTCATGAATCTATGAATTGATTATACGTATTTGGTAGGCTATTTATAAAAGTATTAGTATTAGTTTATGCATAAATATATATATATATATGTAAAATCACCTCTTTTATATATCCACTTTGTCATACAAGCAGAACTCCTATATTGGCTTACACATATTTCAGACAAAATAATAATAAAATATTATTATTTTATTAGTCTTAATTTTTTGCCTAAATACAATTTCATAGCAACTGGTACATGTATTAATACAATTTCGTGCATCCAAATTTAGCAATTCCATATATAATAAAATACATCAAATTTATATACACAAAAATTGAAACCCATGTGCTCATAAACAACACATATTAACATGTATTAATACAACTTCTGTGCTCAAAAACAATTTGTAATGTCAACTTAATACAAATTCCATGTATCAAAATCAACTAGATACAAGTTCTAAAAAGTTGATTTTGATACAAATTCATTACAATACAAATTTCTCCAAGATCATTACAACACAAATTTCCAACAAGAATATGGAATGAAAAATTTCCAACAACACAAATTTCCAGCAGCAGCAACCACATATAGCAACCGCCAACAAGTCCTTCAGCGGCTCCACCACCAGTAAGCAACAACAAAAACCAAAATTGGCATTAGGTCCTCCAGCAGCTCCACCACCAGCAAGCAGCAAGAAAACAAACAACCACCAATACTCCTCCAGCATCTCCATCGCCAGCAAGCAGCAACAAAAACCAAACTCCACCAACAACAAAATTCACCCAATCGACTGGTACACACCCACCACCAACAAAATACAGTTCCATATAGAGGTACAAAAAATAATTTCCATTTCATAGGAACCAGCAATACAACAATACCCAAAACATGTCACCACAGTAAAAAACAATTATAAAAAACTGCACAAAACAAAGCATACAACTATGTACAAGATATTGCCTTACTCCTTTGTTCCTCAATTATTTCCATTTGAAAATTATGGAAAGACTCTTGCTACACAGAATTCATAGAACCAATATCCAATTTCTTCTCGAGCCTTAATTTCGATTTCGATTTTAACCTTTCTCCTCTAACGGCCAGTAACTCAGAATTGTGATTATCTAACCTCATTATTGATTCTTTTCTCTCCAACATATGAATCTTCCTATCATGTGTCATTTCCCTCGCGGCGTCACTAAATTCATTATCTTCTCTTTTCCTAACTTTTCATTTTTTTTCTCTTTCTTTTTCAGGTTTTTTGTTTGGAGGTCTCTCACACTCCACGGCCACATTTCCCATCTCTTACCCTAATCGTACTGAGTTTGGAGTACTACCTGAACATGAGAATTGTATCTTCTTCTTATGCTCTCTATGTGTGTTTGCCATTTCGGTTGGTGTCTCAAAAGATTCCAACAATGATCCATGGTGAAGTTGGTTCTTTGGGTCTCTCAGTACAAGAGTTTTGCCTTAACAGTCTACAATTTCGTTTAACAATCAGTGGGACAAATCATTAATAATTATAACAATAATAATAAATAAACAACAACAATTTTTTTAAAACGATTATAACTTGTCTAGCTCGGTTACACCACTTGGATGCATTCCTTCAACTTGGGTCATGGAACCACAAAATTTATTGACACATTTTTGAATGGTTGACCACCAATTAGTCAAAGAATTCATGGAACGTTCTTGACCGTTAGGTTTTTTATAAGTGGAGTAGTAATCATAAATTCTACACCACAATTGTGTGGAGGTTTGATTAGTCTCCCATATGGAATCTATACTAACGTTAAGCCAAGCTGAAATGAGGAGAGTATCTTCTTCCTCAACAGTAAATGACACACACCGCTGGGATTTTTGTTTAGGTGCCCTTTTTTTGTCATTGGGGTTGTGTAACTTGGACATCAACGAAAACAGTATCTATAGTATGGTTGTTAATACCACCCTCATCACTTTCCAACAGAGTAGTGAAGAAGAGATTGTCATCAATTAAAGTGTTCATCCTTCAACAAAATATTGAAGGACAACACGTTACTAAAACAACACATATTAAGCAAAACAGGGCCAAGATAATAGACTCATGATCAGACTTTTAGATTTATGGTTTTGTAGGGCTTCAATAACGACTTCAATAACAAACCAAAGAGAACTAGAGTGCACTTGTTGTATTGCTGTAAACCATAGTTGAAAGAATGCATGGGTAAAATCATGTAAGTGAATATAACTCATATGAACATTAGCATCAATATTTAACAATCAGTGGGACAAATAATGAATACAACCCATATGAACATTAGCATTAACATTTAAGACTGGATTTTTAACTACAACCACAAAAGGAAATATGCTCCAAACACGTTATTTGATAATGGACGCAAACAGAGATATTTGATTCCCTAGACAAAACACAATTTGAAAATCATTTTTTAACAAGAACAAAGCATGCGTTCAATGGCTAAAATTTACATATAGGGGTTTTCTTTATTTTATAACTCATCAAATGACTAAATGATTGGATAGTAGCATCATCGAAACCATAATCTAAAACCAAGAACAAAAAATCTAGTCCATGAGGTCTAAAATGAAGAAACTCTTATCTAAAACCAGCATCATCAAAACCCTAATCTAAAACCAAGAACAACAAATGAAGAAATAGCAACATCATCGAAACTGTGAAGGAATAGCAGCACATCGAAACCGTGAAGAAACAGAGGGAGAAATACTTGCTTTTCAACCTAGCGATTTCATACTTGAAATAGAGAGAGCCAACAGAAAATCCAACTGTGACGAGTCCAGAGCCATCGCAAGCTTCATCGACAGTCGTCGTGAGAGAGAGGTGCAAGGGTTTGATCTTCCAATGGGGTTGTTTGAGTTTAGAGAGGGATAGAGAATAGGAAAGCTTGTGGGAGAGAAGTGAATACACTTTCAGGATAAAAATAATCCCGTTGGGGGTGTTGTCGAGAAAGAGAGAGTGGGAGGAGAGAGAAAGAATGAGTAAAATATATTTTGTGGAGTGAATAGTAGATCTCCAAATTTACATAAACACTGTTTATAGCTAGCTAAATATTTGGAGATGCATGAACTAATTTTAGAGGAATTTAGGTTCATATTATGCAAATATGACTTTGCATATGCAGATGCATAGACCAATGTGGATGCTCTAAGGGTTGATGTGACATACTATGACAAAATCTCTCCATAACCATGATTCTCAATATCCAATTTGGTGTATTATTTTTTGGAGCACGGTTTAGCCATTGATAGCGCCCATCCGATGCGGATATCTAGCTTGGACTTATCCTTGTAGATCCATGTCTTGCCAATATACAATTGGTTAGGTTTCCGTCTTGGTAGCATTTTTATAGGGTTTATCTTTGACTAATACCGACATTAGAAGAATACGAGTAGTTGGCTTTAGCTTTGACTGATACCAATATACAATTGGTTAGGTTTCCATCTTCCATATATATGGTGTTAGGTGGTACAATGGGAACCAATATAGCTTTCGTTTACAAAAGGATTATTGGATTGTACATTTGGAATCCCACTATTCCCACGTCAAAAATGAGATTGGAAGGTTTTTTTTTTTTTTTTTGTTGCTAGAGTTGGTTCGGAGTTCCCATTGGTGAGGCCAGCTATCGTGAGTTTCCTATGAAGGCTTATTCATGTTATATTCCCAACGACCGTGATTTCGAAGCTACTTCCACCAACGAAGAGAATGATCTTTTGGATTTTATTTACTCATTGGTTAGGAAAAACCCAAACTCTGTCGATTCTAACGTGATCCTCACTCGAGAAAAAATTGACCATTTATTTGTGAACCCAGATCGATTGCGAGTTGTATGCCGTCCACTGCTTGGTTAGGTGGGTCCAAAATCTTCTCATGAGTGCAAGAGCTATGTTCTTGCCCATTGGGCCCTAAAAGAAAGCTACCATGTATACTGAGGGTGATGGAATTCATGGTGGGTCATGCACCCATAACAACCTTGCTAGCTTAGAAAGGAGCATGGAGCAATGTTTTGAATATCATACCGGATGTCGTACCAGTGAAGGCACTGGAACGAAATATTTTGGTACTGGTACTGTTTCGTGTACCGTTTAGGGATAATCAATATATAAATAAATTATATATATAAATGTATATATAAAAATTACATTTCAAAATAATAATTTATATATGAATAAATTATACATAAATACATAGATATATAAATTATAAATAGCCTAGTCTGAATTGGGGGTCAAAAAATGAGCTTATAGTTTGAAAAAAAAAATTAAGGACCAAAATGGCCGATACCGGCTGGTATGAAACATGCAGTGTACCTGTACCGGACTGGTGGCCGATATGAAAAATATCGACTGTACCGACCGGTACGGTACGAAACTCAAAACACTGGCATGGAGCCCCCTCGACCATCAATTTTCCCTTCGTTTGGCCGTCGTCAAGAAAATTAGTGCTCACCCCCATCGGTACATCATGATCACCTTGCATATGTGATTAACCAATGAGCCCAAGGCTTGGGTTCACTATTGGACTCTACGTTTTTCGACACGATTCCTAATGTCCTCCATGGTTCCTTTCTTAAAGCATTGTATGAAAGATTTGAGTCGTTGTCCTCCTTTTCAACTGCAAGTGAATTTGTCGAAGTATTGGAGGGTTGTGGGGAAGAACCTGAGACTATGACAAAGGATGTGGAAGTTGTTGCTAATTCGTCTGCACCACGTCATTGTCTTAAGCGGAGAAATCCTATAATTGTTTAGGCTACCGTCTCTCCCTTGGGTGAATCCTCACCCATAGCCACTCTTGGCGAGGAAGTTCGAAGGGGTGCTACTATTAGCTCAGCCCATTCCTTGATGATCGTTGGAAGCGACTATGCTTCCACTGAGCTTCTAGAGAATCAACCCATGATCCCCTTGCCAAGCTTGGGGACATCTCCTGTTGCTGCACCTCCGGTGGCTTCATAGGTAACTCATATCGATCGAACAACTAACAATCCTTTACCTAGGGTAGCTCCTCAGAATCCTGATCCTAACCGGAGGTTTCCTCACTTACAAAACATATTTATATTTAACATATACAATACTCTAACTAGAACAATATTAATCTTCACCCTAGATTTATTATACAAATCACACATGGTGTGTTACATTTAAATGTCACTAACAATGTACTGCACTAATAAATATGCATAGAAATGACGAAATATCCTCGTTTGGTTACAATGAGATGAAAGTTGAATAAAATATTGTTATAATATTATTTTTTTTTTGAAATTTAAAAAAATTGAATTAGTTATTATATTTTATGTGAGATTTTAAAAAAGTTATAATAATTAAATAAGATGAGATGAGTTGAGATGATTTCTGTAACCAAAGAGGGATAACAATTTCTCTCCAAAGTAAGATGTTTTTATCTTGACACCAAGGCCGGTTCTCCCATAAGACAAGTTAGGCAGTTGCCTAAGGCCCCACAGTGGAAGAAGGCCTCAGAAAATATTAAGAAAATAATCAAGTAAAAAAAGTTTTTTTTAAAAATTAAAATTATCTAAACTAAACAAAGATGCTAACATTGAAAATTGAAAAAATCAATTATCAACTCTACCGTAAAAACAAACACTAACAATTATAAAAATAAAAATAAAAACTTTTATTTAACTACACAGAGTCTATAACTTCTCTTAGGAAGGCTAAAAGTCACAATAATGACTGTAAATTCAGTGGTTCCCTCTACAACTTCCAAAAAAATCTAATAAAACTATCTCAAAAACTCTCTTTTTATACATTAGAATTCGGATCGACAAATCTTTTTTTATCACCTGTGTACTCCACTCTCCATTCTCTAATCTCTCTCTTGCACATCCTCTTACTTGTATTTGCACCAACAGCCTCTCCAATCTCCATTATCTCTAATCGCATGCATCGGCAGACGACATACGTTAAGCAACTGCTGCAGCTCTAGTCTCTACTGTGTTTTGGACCTTGGTGACAAAGGTAAGTAATCTGAGGCTTTGAGTCTTTGACCTGTAGTTTATAAAGTGAAGTTTTTTTGTTTTATATGGATAAGTGAAGCACTGAAGGTTTGTGTGGTAATAAAAAAGCCACGTGATACTCATTCCGTGAACTTGTTTATAGATAGCCGGCCTAGTCTTGTTTAGAACATCTTCTCCCTTAGTTGTATTTTGTGTTATTCTTCAAGACTTAAACAACTACTTTGAGATAGGCTGGTAGCTTTCACAATTCACAAATCACATGGCTCATGGGCCATGGGCACCTATTGATTATTTTTCAAACTTTATTTATTTCTCTTTCAATACTTCTAATCTATAATTTATTTCTTGATTTTAGATATTAACATTAAGATAGTTTATTTTATTGTGCAGATTAGCAGTTTTATATAAAAGTGAAGGCCATTTGTTATGTAAAAGTGAATCTTATTTGCAAAACCAAGTTCTATTATTTTATGTTTATATTTATTTTGTTCTAGAATATTCATAAGTATAGTAAGATTTTATAGAGTGGATATTGTTCTTTTCTACTAGAAAATATGTCTAATAGAAAATATGCATCTGGATATTAGAAACTTAAAAAAAAAAAAAAAAGGAATAGAAAAATTGACTGAATCCCAAAAATGATCTTTAAATAAATTTGTTACTACCAATTAACAAAATATAGTATAAAATTTAAGTGAAACATTTGTAGATGATCAAGAAACACACCAAATAGGATCACAAGATAACAAAATAAATCAAAAAATACAACAAAATGGATATGAAGATAATGAAACAACACAATAAATCCAACAAAATGGATCTGAGGATAGTGCTCAAGCATGTACTGCTACAATTATTGCTGAAGAATTTGAAAAAAGTATAGAAGAAAATAAAAATACTGTGGACATATCTGATTTTATTCCTTCAAATATTTATGACCTTGCTCAATGGAAATATGTTGATACAAAATTAAGAGATTTAATAGTAGAAAATGGTCCAATTAGATATAGCAATATAAACTTTCATAAGGATGAAAACTCTAGACATTTTTCCACTACATATTATATACGCAACTTATCAAATGAGGAGAAACATGATAGAAAATGGCTAGTGTATTCAAAAGATTTGAATAGAGTATTCTGCTTTTGTTGCAAGTTGTTTAATTCAAAACTTAGTATGAGCCAACTAGCTAATGAAGGAATCGATGATTGGAAAAATCTTAGTGCTAAGCTTAAAAGTCATAAAACAAGCAATGAGCATATTACTAACATTACTACTTGGCTTGATTTGGAAATGAGATTGTTAAGAAATAAAATAATTGATAAAAAAGTCCAAGAACAAATTAACAAAGAAAAAGATCATTGGAAAAAGTGTTATTGAGAATTGTTGATGTAGTAAAAATCCTTGGTAAAAATAATTTACCATTTCTAGGACAAAATAAAAAGATCTACCAAGAAAATAATGAAAAATTTTTAAGTCTAATTGAGATGATTTCTAAGTTTGATCCAGTAATGCAAGAACACATTCGACGTATTCAAGATGGTGAAATTCATAATCATTATCTTGGGTAGAATATACAAAATGAATTAATATACTTGCTAGCAATTGAAATTAGAACCCATATTATTAAAAAAATCAAGGAAGCAAAATATTTTTCGATTATACTTAATTGTACCCCAGATGCAAGTCATAAAAAATAAAATGTCTCTCATACTAAAATGTGTTAATATTTCAACAAGCCCAATAAAAATAGAAGAATATTTTTTAAAACTTTTTAAAGTAGATGATACAAGTGAAAAATGTATTCTCAGTGAATTATTAGATGCAATAAAAAGTCTTGAATTTGATATTAACAATGTTCGAGGACAAGGTTATGATAATGGATCTAATATGAAAGGAAAAGAGCAAGGGGTGCAAAGAAAATTGCTTGATATAAACCCCAAAGCATTTTACACGTCATGTGGTTGTCATAATCTTAATCTTGTTATATGTGACATGGCTAATTCTTGTCTTAAAGCTATATCATTTTTTGGAATAGTACAACGTTTTTGTTTTTTATTTTTTTCATTAACAAAGCAATGAAAAATTTTGTAAGATAATGTGTCGATTCTAACTCTTAAGTTACTCTCACAAACACGTTAAGAAAGTCAAGTATTAAAGCAATAAAATTTCAAACTCCACAAATAAGAGAACCTTTATTGCAACTAGCAAAAATAACTGAAGATCCTAAAACATGAAATTGAAAAATTTGAATTTATATTAGGCATGACCATATGGTATGATATGTTATTTGTAGTCAATACTGTAAGTAAAAGTCTACAATCCAAAGATATGCATATAGATGTTGTCATTGATAAGTTAAAATGTCTTATTTCTTTTTTTTCAAAATTATAGAGAAAATGGATTTAAATCTGCTATGATTTCATCGAAAGAGATTGAAATTAGTATGGAAATTATAGAACCTATATTTAGAGCAAAACGAATAATTCATAGAAAAAAACGGTTTGATGAAAATGTCAATGAAGAGACAACACAATCTGCTGAAGAATATTTTTGAATTAATTATTTATTATTTATAATAGATCAATCAATTTCTTCAATTCAAAATAGGTTTAAACAGTTTCAAACATATGAAAATATTTTTAGTTTTCTATTTAATATCAAGAAATTGAAAACACTTGACGATAGTAGTTTGCAAAAAAAATATCTTAGCCTTGAAAGCTTTTTGAAATATGATATTGATGGTTTAGATTTATTTTCTGAACTAAAAGTTTTAAAAGAAATATTCCCAGTAGTAGAAAGCACTCCTATTGATATATTAAATTATATAAAAAGACTTGATTCTTTTCCAAATGCATGTATTGCTTACAGAATTTTATTGACAATACCTATTATTGTTGCTTTTGCAGAAAGAAGTTTTTCAAAATTAAAATTAATAAAATCTTATCTAAGATCAATAATGTCACATGAAAGATTAAATAGACTAGTCATATTATCAATTGAAAAAAAGATATTAGAAAACTAAATATAAAAATTTAATTAGCAATTTTGCATCTCAAAGAGCAAGGAAAACAATTTTTAAATAAAAATATATTTAAATATAACATAATTAATTTAATATAAGAAAAAGGCTTCATTTTAACTTATCGCCTTAGGTCTCAAAATCTTTTGAGCCGGCTTGCTTGACACGTGTGTCCTAACTCAGCTTGATGTATTTCAAGTTTTTACCTTTAATTATCTTGCTATTAATTAAGTACATATACCAAACTATATTGATACTTTCCATTTCACAGAAGGTGAATTCTGATAGTTATCTGGCTGTAAAGATTTGCAAGCAATTAGTACGCCGGCGCCTCATATAAGATTTTATGACTTGATAGTGTGTACTGCCCGCGAGCTCTGTAAAATTTGGATGATCATCATGGCTTTTGAACTGATACACCAAGAAAATTACTTATATCACAAACCAGGCCAGCCGAGCAGTCTTCGCGTAAGGGCAGTACTGCTGCCTGCTGGAGCCACCGAGAGTGGCACCCGAGCCTCGTCAAGTAGACTGTTTTTTTTTTTTTTTTCGTTTAAGGAAAAAGTTATTTTGTCTCTCAAGTTGTACCGTTCAAATCCTCTTCACAATTTATTTATTTAGTAATTAAAGAAGTAATTTTAAGAATATTAGATGTTCAAGCCTCATAAAAATTATGGTCAGAGTGAACATCGATCCTCAATAATTAATGATATTCATCACGCTAGCTAGTTCCAATAAATTTTTTCAGTGGCGATTTGGATTGGTAGGAAAATTGAAATGGTTTGTGAATAGTAGAATAAGATATTTTATAAATATTATTTTTTAATATTATTATTATTTTAAGATTTTAAAAAGTAAATTGTTTATTATTTTTTGTGTGAGAATTTGAAAAAATTCTTTTGAGATTTGAAAAAGTTAAATTATTTATTATATTTTAGTGTAAAAATTTAGAAATTAAATTCTTTTGAGATTTGAAAAAAAAATTTATTATATTTTGTATAGAAATTTAAAAAACTTGTAATAATAAAAATAAGATGAATTGAGATGGATTGAGGAGAATTTTGAAGGCCAACAGCCCCTAGTCGTAACCTTTTACAAGCGGAAAAAACTTCTGATAAGAGAAATAAAAAGTAAATAAAAAAAAGGCAATAAAGAAATTTTCGTTTTATGGTTCTAAATGAAAATTAAATAAAATATTATCAAAATATTATTTTTTAATATTATATTATTTTTTAATTTTTAAAAATTAAATTAAAATTTAAAAAAATTAAATTATTTATTATATTTTATAAATTATAATAATAAAATAAGATGAAACACTATCCAATCCAAACAATAATTTACGATAATATATTGATGTTGTTTCATAAACATAAAAACATTGTACAGATCAGATAAAGGCGCATGTTATAGACTATATATTTACTTTAGATTCCATACATATATATAAACCTCACTCCACATCATTTGGTACCCTTCTTCAAAGTCAGAAGCCCTTAACTTGGACCGTTAATGTTCATCTTTCACATTGGTAAAACGAAGGTAGTCCTTATTGGATGGGAGTTCCACAGTCTTGTAACCCTGGGGGAACATCTCCTTGGCCTGCGCATTGGACACGCTCGGTGAAATGACCACAGGATCTCCCTCTTTCCAATCTACTGGAGTAGCAATCTTGTAGTTGTACCTAGATGCCTTCTGCAGGGAATCCAACACCCTCACCACTTCGTCCATGTTTCGGCCAGTAGTTGCCGGGTACAGAAAGCTCAGCTTTACCTAAACGATCCCAACAAAATGTATGGAAAAATTATTAACTGGCTTTCAAATACGAGGAAATTAGCATATAGATCATACCTTCTTGTCAGGTCCTACTATATGCAAAGCTCGAGATGGGAGCGGTTTTCCCGAATTGTCTTTCTCATCTGGGTCTACCATGTTCATTTGCTTGATGATGTCTCGGTTGGGATCAGCAAGGATAGGATATGTCACCTTGCACCCAGGCTGCATGCACATCGCGCGAGTGTAAATAGACGTACAAATCTAAATTGACATTACTTTTATTTTGGTCGAAAAGCCAGATTATCAGAAATTTTGTGAGACAAAACAAAAGTAAACCTACAGTGTAGGCTTCAATATCCTTAATCCACTCGTTGTGCGATTGCACATCATCACAAGACACACCCACGAGCTTGACGCCTCGATTAGCGAACTCCGGAGCATAGGCAGCCATCTTCCCCATTTCCGTAGTGCAGACGGGCGTGAAATCGGCTGGCATGTCAAGCACAATATCCATCCAAGATTCCAAGCCAATTAAAACATGTCAAACACGTACGCCATGATCAAAGGAATAAAAAGCTAGGATGCAGTTAATTGGCACAGTATTTAGAATACGAACCAGGGTGAGAGAAGAGTATGGTCCAGCTATCACCGATGTAGTCATGAAGCTTGATTTTTCCACGGGTGCTGTCGGCCACAAGGTCAGGAACCGTGTCTCCGATCGTCAAGCCTGGCATTTTCGACGCAACTGTTGCAGCAAAGTCGTGTGTTTCTGCCGTAGTTTTCTGGATGTGGGAGTTTGAGAGGGACGGAGAGTGAGTTTATTATAAAGGATGAAAGTCCGGTGCATGACGAGAACGTGGCATGAGTCGTGGTCATAAAGTTCGGCAGTTGCCTGCGTGTTGCTGGAATGTGCTAGCTAGCGCCTTCCACGTGTACCGCCTATCCTCTCTCGTCTTTTTTTTGGTCCTCAATTGGTTTGGGTCACTTTCTTCTGAAAAAAAACAACAAGAAAAAAGAAAAAAAAAACATAAAAAGAATATCTGCAGTGTATATTTCGTTATTTCTCGAGAAACATGTTTTGGGCTCCTTTGATTATATTATATTCGATAAATAAAATATTATTTTTTAATATTATTTTTATTTTAAAATTTTAAAAAATTAAATTATTTATTATATTTTATTTAAAAATTTAAAAAAATTATAATGACTTATTAACTATATAAGACGAGATGTTTCATCTCAGTAACAGGCCAATTCTTATTGTCTCATTAAGTTGAATTATTATAATTTTAAATTATTATATAATAATAATAAATGTTTTTATTTTATTTTATTTTTATTTTTATCAGAGTGGAGTTCTACTTTAGAGTCGTAGTGGTCTAGCTTTTTTTTGTCAAAATTTAATCAAGAAATTAATTTTTTTTTTTAATTTAGTTTTTCACTTTTCAACAACATTAAATACCAAACTCTCCAAATCTTTCACTATTTCATTTAAATATCTATTTATAGTTTTTATTTATTTTAATTATAATAATAATTAAAATATTTCTTCCTTATTAAAAAAGCACTTTAGCTTCTAAAGATAAAAGATGAATTTGGGCTTCTAATTGATTTTTTTAAGGTTAACTTGAAAATGCATAATAAATGTATATACTCAACTAGCTTACAAATTAAACTGCTAGATTATCGTAAAGTAAAAACTCTACTGCACGTGTAGGTTGTAGCTCACAAAAAAGCAAAAACAAAATAAAAGGAAAAAAAAAAACCCACCTGCAGAAAGCATGAGAATATATTAATGAGAAAAAATATATGGTCAGTCAAAAGTTTCAAAGTTATATTTGTTGTAGATTTGGAGAGTTTGTTGTGGGCGTATTTAACCTAAACTAGCTAAATTTTAGTTAAATTTTATCTATTACTAGCCACTATTAGTGCTTTTATTGGTTTGTTTTTGCATAATTTCTATTATTTAATGTATTTTATCGAGTAATGTTATTTATTATCTAATTTCTCATTATCTTATAATATGGTATTAGATTATTGGAGACTATTTATTATATTTTACTTGTAAACCTTGTTTGTTTTCGTAACTGAAATCTAAAACTTTGAAAACTTTGAAAACCTCTTATCTCATCATTACAACTTTCTTAAATTTTCATACAAAATAAAATAAACAATTCAACTTTTTCAAATCCCAAAACAAATATAATATTAAAAAATATATTATAACAATACTTTATTCAACTTTTTAACTTTCATCTCAATTCATTTCATCTCATCTCATATCCGAAAATAAACGAGGTTATTTTCTAATGCTACATTATGTGATGATGAAAAAATGATGATGAATAGATTTTTTTATTTTTTTTATTTTGGTTCAATTAGGTATAAAGTCTATTAGTGTAACCGTTCATGGATTATTGTAACGGGGGATGTAGCTCAAACGGTAGAGCGCTCGCTTTGCATGCGAGAGGTACGGGGTTCGATACCCCGCATCTCCAATTCAGTTTCAGATTATGGTTTTTGCGGATTTTCACATCTCTGCCACTGCCGATCTACTCTATAAAGTATAAACAAATTTCCCGCGCAATAATTCTGCACATAGTCGACCCACAAGCTAGGGTTTCTGCTGAGCCACAAATCTTGGACAACCTCAATGGAGGTCGCTCAAATCGCTCATCTGCTAAGCGAGACGCTCAGCCCTGATGGTCACGTTGTTCGAACTGCTTCGGAAGCTCTCGATCGCCTTTCTCAGCTCCCTGACTTCCCTTTTTCTCTCCTCTCCATCGCC
>QEOT01001217.1:59208-104724 GCA_003123785.1 Pterocarya stenoptera
GACTATACCAGGGGGTCTGCAGTCATTAAAATATAAAAAGGCTTTGGGAGAGTTCGTATTTCAACAAAGCAAAGTTGATGTAATAAATCATTTAGTAAAAGCTACCGGAAGCTAAACTTTTACAACCTAGCCTCTTTAGTGGTTTGGACTTCAATGAGGTAAAAATGTAATATCATGGACTCTGTATAAAACACTGCATAGGCAGAAATGGGATTAATATGCTATTCCAGAAAGCTCCATTCTTTCATTTATACTTCCTTGCAATAGTCGACATACATGTACAGGGAAACAGAGTTTGTAGTGCGTCAAGGGGGAGAAAATAGAAAGGAAACTGTGAGAAAAATCTTTTAGCTCTTTCCCCCAGCCCACCAAAATTCTCTCTAAAATGGGTGAGATTTAGAGAGGACCGTAGGGGTAAGGATCTCTGTATTTTACATTTTAATTAATTAAGACCCTTTTTTTCAAATGTTGCATGGGGTCCATACTAAACTCTTTTTCAATGGTTGCAAAAAATAAACTCCATCCAAATTATCAAATGAGGAATCCTTTTAATAAACTCCATACTTATCAAGAAAAATAAACTCCAGCCAAATTAAGAATCCCTTTTAAAACCATGTGACTTGGACCTGTGCTATAATTGTGAGGTGCATCTTGAGGCACACCAGAAGAGAAGCAATCGTTTAAAACCTTTATGCTACATTAGCAACAGGCGCAAGATGTCCAGTGTGTAGTCTGAATCACACCTTTCACCTTTCTATGCCTAAATTTGTAAGGTTCGGGCCTGTCTTATCGACATTTTTCTTTTGCTTGTGTCGAGACCATCAAGCTGACCAAAGTTTCTCCCGTATTATTTACAAAAGTGACGACTGCTTCCATAAGCATGCCAATCACAACTCAGGATCTCAAAAACAATTGTAGTCCAATATCAAGAAATGAAGTTAATTCTCAACACCACCATGCCTCAATATTTTGTCACAAATGCTCTTGGAGAAAAATACTTTCAAGTGGTGACTCCAATTCTCTCTTGTACAGGAAAAAACTAAACAATAAAAAATGATGATGTTATACACCTTATCTGAAATCCCATAATATCTTGAAAAAGAAATAAATATAGGTAGCTAGGCATCTTATTATGAGCTGTAAAAAAGCCAAAGATGTGACTCTAGGCCTACCAAGCTTAGGAAGGCACTTACCTATCTGACTCCCACAGACAACATAATTGAAGTACTTACTCAGACCAATTTTATGCATATAGAAATGAATTGACTACACTACGAATAAGGGAAGAACTAGTGCGAACAAAATTGACCACAGAAGGCAAACCTCTAAAACAACCAGACAGTAATGCTAAAAAGAAATTAACATTTTTAATCAAATCCTTCAAAGTTAATGTAAAGAAGGAAAACGGTATGGCGCATAGCTAACGCGGTCTGACTAAAAGTCCAACAGAAATAACATAAAAGAAGTACACTTTTTTTATACAAGTAACATAAAATAAGTACACAGAAGAGGATCAACGCCAAAATATAAATTTGAATGGCCAGCAATAGTATGCTAATAAGACACATTAACTCCCTCTCACAGAAATGCTAGAGATTCCACTCTGAAAAGTTCCTGCCAGTATGATGACAATGGTGTATAGCTGCACAAAAAAATGACATGCTGGCACAAATAGGCTACAAAGTACACATTGAACTAAAGCTAGACGAAAAATAAAAAGAGAAAATAGAACTAGAACCAGAAGAAAGCAGAGGGCAGAGATTGACCACAAATAATTCTTAACAGTCAGAAGGAAAACAGCGCATGGCAATATGAATCGCACTAGATAGAAAATGCTTCTTCTTCTGATAGAAAGTTGGTGAATACCTCAGTGCATCATGTCCCTCCGGACTCTGCGCTGCACCACATTCAAAAATGCATGAAGCCTTCAAAATTATTCTGTTATAATTATTCAGTTACAGATAGATAGCTTCCCCGTCCATTCATCAGCCACACCATAATCAAGGCTGAGCTCCCTCAAAGGAGGGATGTTCTCCATTGCAAACAGCATAAGGTGAGGGAACATCAAGTTATTGTGATCATATAGCACAAACTGCACCAACACATTCGGAGTTTCACTATGGCTGATATAACAAGCAACATTCCTCATTCTCGATACATCCATTGCAAAATCCAGCGGAGGAATTGAGGGAAACGTTGGACGCACAAAATCAGTAAATATCTGAGACAAATCTCCCCATTCGGCCCATCTACTCGAGAAACGATTTGGGTAAATCAACGTATCACCGTTCATCGACAAAATTTGAGCTTGGTCCCTGGTCAGAGCAACCCCGGCATATTCACATATAAAAGCACCAGCTTGTATCAAATCCAAGGACCTAACTCCCCAACCTGTCTCCCTCGACCTAAACACTTCCAACCTATTTCTCAACCCTTTCTGAGTAACACGGTTCCGGCAAGTAGGAGGGCACCTACAAAAGGGTCCACATTCAAAAATAACGGGCTTCCCTCTCAAAAGAATCCCATTGTGGTCATAAGCAATCTCTCCCCCGTTCTTCATGGCACAAAGGCAACCATCGGCACAACCCGAGGCGCATTCACACCCAGTACCATTCCCCGTCCTGTGAAATGCATACGGTGGAAACACCGTCTTCACAAGATAGTCATAATACATAGGTTCCTGATCAGTATCAATGTCATTGAAAAGCCATACCGGCACGTTCTCCTTCTTCATCGAAATATCAAGGCTAAGATAACCCACGGGCCTCGCCGTCAACGGCCTAGTCCTGAGACTCTGAGCAAACCTTAAAATGGAGCTACCCATCTCATCCTGCCCATCCATTCTCAACAGCTTATACTTGTAAANACACATTACACAATATAATTTACAATAATGTTATAAAATGAAGCATTTTTATAAAATAATGTTAGTTTTATAAGATGTTTTATAAAAATACCCTTCATTTAAAATATAGTTGTGTAAAGTGTTATAAAAAATATTGTGTGTTGATTATTTTCCATAATATTAAGATAAGAAATACGGCTGCATTTTCAAGTTGAAAATTGTCATTTGGTATTTCAGATGCGGAGCATTGGAATGGTGTGACGTGGATGTCCCCTACCACTGCTTAAATATGGTTTACCGTATTTAGTGAACATTTAAACCAATAAAATGTATTTAAAAACATTATAAATGCTTAATAAATGCTGAAATGTGATAATTTTGGCATTACTATTTTTTTTAGTTTCATGAAAATTTAGGAATAATTTTTGTGAATAAATAATATCATTTCTCAAGGTTTTTCCTTATACCACCGTATCAAATATATTCTTCCTTATTGAAATTATATTTAATAAATATTAATATATTCTCTTATTCATGCTTTGGCTCCCTCTAATAAAAAGTTCTGTCTTGTCTATGTTATTTTCGGCTGCCACGTAATATACTCGCCAAGTTTTAACCATTAAAATTGATAAAATAAAATAAATAAAAAAAGTTATATGAAAATGGGTAATGTAATAAATAGTTATGACAGATAAATTATCATCTGTTAACAAACATATTAAATAAGTTTCTCCTTATTTATTGAGTTTTTCTAATTAATTAAGAAGCTCACCGAATATAATTATATTAGCTTAATAAATTGGAGAAGGTATAAGTTTATGCATAATGTCGGAAGCTCGTGATATTACTTTCAACTTTATTACTCTGTTTTTCTAGAAAACTTAGAGAATTTCGATCTTTTCAAATAAAAAAATTGGATATATCTACTAGCATGCATAATATAGCATATCTCTCAGACCATAATAAACACTTTTTAACTCATTTCATCTTATACAATTATTATAATTTTTTTAAATTTTTACATAAAATACAATAAGTAATTCAATTTTTTCAAATTCTAAAGTAATAATAAGAAAAATGATGGGGATTCCGATCAATTTTTCTATTACATTTTTTTTTTAGTTTTTTTTTTTTTTAGTGATTAAGAAAATATTGTTTAATAATATTGTGAATTTTATCCTTTTTTTTAAATATTTAAAAATGTTTAAAAAATTATGTGAAAATTTTAAAAAAAAACACTTTTAAATATACTAATTAAATTTTAAACATTAAAATGGATAAAACAAAAGTTATATGAAAATGGATAATGTAATAAATAACTATGACAGATATACTACCAACTATTAACAAGAATGTGTAAGTAAGTTTCTCCGTATTTATTGAGTTTTTTAAATTAATTAAGAAATTCACCGGACATAATTATATCGGCTTAATAAATTGGAGAAGGTGTAAGTTTATGCATAACCTGGGTAGCTCGTGATATTGCTTTCAATTTTAATACTCTATTTTTCTAAAACATTTAGAGAATTTTAATATTTTTAAAATATTTTTTTTGGATATATCTACTAGCATGCATAATACAGCATACCTCTCAAATCATAACAAAAACGATGAATAAGCCTTTCAATCTACATCCCAAAGATGAGATTAAAGGGCGTCGAGATGAGAATAGCCCCCTTAGTTTTTTTTTTTTTNAGCATATTAAGATCTCGTTTATTTTCGTATATAAGATGAGTTGATATTAAAGTTAAAAATATAAATAAAATATTGTTATAATATATTTTTTAATATTATTTGTCTTTTGAAATTTGAAAAAGATTAATTATTTATTTTATTATGTATTAGAATTTGAAAAAGTTGTAATGATTGGATGAGATGAGATGAGTTGAGAAGATTTCTGAAAATAAACGAGGCCTAAATAAGTTTCTCCGTATTTATTGAGAATTCTAATTAATTAAAAAGTTCATCGAACATAATTATATCGGTTTAATAAATAAGAGATCAAGGTGTAAGTTTATGCATAATGCGGTTAATTAGTTTAGAAAATTTTGAGAAAATTATATCAATTGAAAATTTTGATATTTTCAAAATATTTTTTTGGATAAATCTCCAAGCATTCATAGTATAGCATACCTCTCAAATCATAAAAGAAAAAGAAGGAATAGACCTTTCAATCTACTATCCAAAAAGGGAGTCAAGATGGAAACGTCCCCTTAGTTTTGAGATTTTTTTTTAATTATAATTTAATAATATTGATAAATTAATAAAGTATTATCCACAACATCTAAGTTTGCCACTCAATTGAAATTATATCTTGTTTCTAAAATTTAACCAAACTTCGTTTAATTCTATAATTCGTGTTCCATTTAAATAATAAAATAAGTAACAACAATTAACAAGGCTTGACTCAAGAGAAGAAATATTAATATATTCTCTTATTCATGCTTTGGCTCCCTCTAATAAAAAGTTCTAGTTTTGTCCATGTTATTTTCGGCTGCCACGTAATTTACTCGCTAAATTTTAACCATTAAAATGGATAAAAAAAGTTTTATAAGAAAATGGTAATATAATAAAAACTTGTGAGAGATATACTACCAACTTTTAACAAGCATATTAAATAAGTTTCTCCATATTTATTGAGTATTTAAAATTTATTAAGAAGTTCACCGACATAATTATATCTAGTGGCCGGTGGACCTACATATGGCTTGACGAGGGCTATGGCTCCTCCAAAATTTTTTCAAAATTCTATATTGCCCCTAAGTTTTATTTATAATTTCATGTATATAGAAATTCCCCCCCCCCCCCCAAAAAAAAAAAACAACTATAATTTCCTTCTTCCCATAAGCTTTCTAAAATTTTGAAAAATTTCAATATATATATATAGATGTTTCTCTCTAACTTTTTTGCAATAACTCCTAGATTTTGTATAATTTCTATATATTATCTATTTTTAAGGATGTGGCCACACTAAAATTAAATTAAAATTAAGATTAGGAAAAATAATAAACTATTAACATTGACCTCCAAAGTTTTTTATTATACAATATTAAATTTCTTAACATAGAACCCAAAGTGAAAATATCAAAAAAAACCATTTAAAATTGATGATTTATACGAAAATAGAAGAGATGATTTATCCTCTAAACTTATTGAGTAAGGAAAAGTTTATTTAATATATCAGTTGTAGTATTTTATGCTTAATGTGATACTAAAATAGATAGATTTTACATGAAATTTAATAAACTAGCTTAGATATTAGAATGAAACATGGCATTCTAAAATATCACTTGATAGTTTATACGAAGAAAAAAAATTTAAAATATTTCATATTTAAAAAAATAATAATAAATGAATATTATTCTATGAAATTTTGTCATGAAAAATCTGAAATATACATTAAGTTGTGTTTTAAATTTTGTAATATTTTTTCATTTTACATAAATATTTCGTGCGATAGAAAAATTGACCCCCCAAAAAAAATTACTAGTTCCACCACTGATTATATCGGCTTAATAAATAGGAGAATGTTTAAGTTTATGCATAATGTGGGTATCTCGTGATATTGCTTTCAAATTAATACTCTTTTTTAGAAAATTTAGAGAATTTTTAAAAATATTTTTTGATACATCTACTAGCATGCATGATACATCATACCTCTCAAATCATAACAAAAAAGACCAATAAACCTCTCAATCTCCAACCCAAAGACAAAATTAAAGGGAGTCGAGATGGGAATGTCTCCTTAGTTTTGAGTTTTTTTAATATCGATAAATTTATATATAGTTATTCTCAAAATTTAAGTTTGGCAGTCGATTGAAATTAGATAATATTGTTTCTAAAATTTAACCCAACCCCATTTAATTCTATAATTCGTGCTCCATTTAAATAATAAAATAAGTAACAGCAATTAACAAGGCTTGACTAAAGAGAAGAAATATTAATATATTCTCTTATTCTTGGTTTCTTTTAATAAAAAGTTCTGGTTTGGTCCATGTAATTATCGGCTGCCAGGTAATATACTCGTCAAATTTTAACCATTAAAATGGATAAAATAAATTATATGAAAATGGTTAATGTGGGTAGCTCGTGATATTGCTTTCAATTTTAATAGTCTATTTTTCTAGAAAACTTAGAGAATTTTGATTATTTTAGAGTATTTTTTTGGATATATCTACTAGCATGCATATTATAGCATACCTCTCAAATCATAACAAAAAATATGATACACCTTTTAATCTACTACCCAAAGAAGAAATTAAAGGGAGTCGAGATGGGAATATCCATCTTATTTAAGTTTGTTTATATTGTAATTTTATAATATTGATAAATTTATATATAATTATCCCGAACATTTAAGTTTGAAACTCGATTGATTTTTTTTTTTTTTTTTTTTTTTNGTCAAGGCATTCTTCCCTAGAGCATATGGGCTACATGGTTTGCTTCTCTTTTTATATATATAACAGGCCAAAGGTAGAAAGAAGAAAGCATTTGTTTTGCATCACAAATGAGCATGCCTTTTCTATCCCAGCTTGTGCCTATATGTTTGATGGCCTTTACAACAAGTAGAGCATCCCCTTCAAGTATGATCCTCCTAAAACCCAACTCAGAACCCAGGATAATTGCTTGAAGAGCAGCATATGATTCGGCTAGAAGTGGGTCTACATATAATGACTAGTTCATCCTCATAGTAGCTAGAACAAGGCCGGTTCCATGGTAAGGCCACTTAGGCCATTACCTAAGGTCCCACCTTATGTAAGGTCCCAAAAATAAAAATGAAGTATTTTTTTTAAAACTTTTTTTGAAAAATAAATAAAAACCATTTCATTAAATAAAATTTTAAATAATTTACATAGTTTTCAATGTGTGCAAGGCCCCATAATACTAAATTTAATATTTAATACAATGATTTTTTTTAGAAGTAATATAATGAATTATTTATATTTTAATTTTTTTTAAATCTTGCTAAATTGAGGCGCAAAAACTGTATTAGGGCCTCATTTTAATTTGTTATAAATATAAATTTACAAAAGCTGTATTTAAAGATTTTAAATAAAATCTTGTTTTATTGAAAATTTTGAAAATATTTCATATAATAATTTATATTTTATTGTATTATAATTATAAATGAATCAGTTAAATTTCGCCTAATGCCTCAATTTATATTGAGCCACCCCTGACTAGAACATGTCCTTTCTAGTCCCTTGCAATAACCAACTCCAATTCTACATCTGTTCTTGTAAATAGCCATGCCCCAGTTCATCTTAATGACATCTTTTGGAAGGGTTTCTCAATCACAATTGTCAGCTGAATGAGCCACCTGATGAACTGAATTTGCCTGATAAATGGCTTTGAGGTCCTAAATTCTTTGAGAGGTTTGTTTCAGCAGGCTAGTAGGATGTGTAAGCTCTTTCTGGAAAACAAATTCATTCCTACTCTTCCATAATCTCCATGCCACAACTGCAAATTCCATCAATTTTTCTCTATCCATTACCTGGAACATTGATAGCACAATGTCCTTGAAATTCTGGTTGGTTATCTTGCTCTTCTAAAACTTCTTGGAGCACTGGTTCCAAACGTCCCTAGTAGCCACACATGTCAAAAGTGAATGTTCTATTCTCTCTTCTTCTTGTTCACAGATGGGGCACATTGGTTTCTTAATCACTTTCCTTCTAAACAGCTTAAGGTTAGTAGGCAGACCATCGTGACATGCTTTCCAAATAAAAAGCTTTTCTGCGTTAGGAATTTTTAACCCCCACATCAATTCCCATTTCTCCTCTTTATTAGTGACTTCTGATGCCTGGCCCTTATTCCTCTCTACCAGGTCTCCTTGAAGGTGGTAAGCACTCTTTACAGTGAAAATGTCATTCTTTGTACCAGTTCCAAATCTGTTTATCATCACTACCACAAGGACTTATAGGGATCTTTCTAATAACCTCAGCTTCTTCATTTGAAAAAACTCCCCTTAGCAGCTGCTCATTCCATTGTTTTGTCTCTTGGTCTATTAGTTCAGCCACTGTAGCATCTTTCTTTAATATGGTGACATAACTTTGGGTCTTGAAAGATGTGGGTTGGGGCACCCACTTGCCAAACCAAATCTTAATGGAGTTACTATTTCCCACTCTCCAAAATAGGCCTTCTTCTAGTAGAGGTTTAGCTGCCATGACACTCCTCCATAAGAAAGATGGTCTCCTTCCCAGTTTAGCATTTAGAAAATTCCCATCTGAGTAATACTTGGAAGCAGTACTTTAGCTGCAAGTGAGTAGGGATTTTGCACCAATCTCCAACCTTGTTTGACAAGCATGGCTAAGTTAAAATTCTCTAGGTCTGAATCCAAGCCCCCTAAATATTTCATTTTTTTCATCTACTGCCATGAGATTCAATGAATCATTTTTTTATGTCTTTTTTACCCCACCAATAGTTTTGCATAAGCCTGTTTATCTCCACCAAAACTGACTTGGGAATTTTAAAAACCCCCACACATTAAGTGAGGATTGTCTGGATCATAGCCTTAATCAGGATTTCTTTGCCAGCTTGGGAGAGGAACTTCATCTTCTAATTGCTTATTCGAGTCCTCACTTTGTCCAAAATATTGCTGAAAGAGATAGCTCGAAACCTGCCCACCATTGCTAGAAGTCCAAGGTACTTCTCATAGGATTGAGTTGATATGACCCCAGCAATATTAATGATAAGATCCTTTGTTGCTGCCCTTGTATTTCTATTGAAGAAAATGAATGTTTTTTCCTTGTTGAGTCTTTGGTGAGAGGCCAATTCATAAGTCTCCAATAGTCTGGTCCTCCACTCCAATGAGTTGGCTTTACAAAAAAGGAGGCTGTCATCTGCAAAAAAAAAAAAAGAAAAAAAAGAAAAAAAAAGAAAAAAAAGAGTGATATGGAGCTATCCTCGAGCTATAGGTGTACCAGTGATTTGGCCTACACTTTCAGCTTTAGTTAGCAAACTGCTTAGAGCTTCAAAACAAAGAATAAATAGATAGGATGAGAGATGATCATCCTATCTAATACCTCTAGAAGTTTTGAACCTCTTGTGGGGACTTTCATTGATGAGTAAGGAGTATAAAACTATTATAACACATCTCATAAGTAGCTCAATCCACCTGCTTGCAAGTCCCATTTTCTTCATGACAGCTTTAAGGAAAGGCCATTCTATCATGTCATAAGCATTGCTCATGTAAACTTTGAGAGCCATAAAACCATCTCTACCATGCAAGTGGCACTGCATAGTTATGTATTGATTCATAGGCTACAATAAAATTATCTGAAATCAACCTATCCGAAACAAATGCACTTTGTGTGGGGGAGATTATAGAAGGGAGGATGAATTTCAATTTATTTGCTAGAACTTTGACTATGATCTTATATTGAACATTATAAAGACTTGCCTGAATTCTTATACTTTAGTTGGGGCTTAGTTTGGGTAATGAAGTATTCTCAACTATTTCCAACTATTTTCGTACGGGTAAAGAGACTTTAGATGCCAAATGAAGTATTCTCACCATGAGCCGAGAGAGAGTTGCGGTCATGCATGCGAATTCCAGTGTGCAATAGAGAGGGAGAGGAAGGTGGTGGCTTGGTTTGCGAGAGGTGGTTGCCGGTGTGAGGTGATGGAGGTGCGGTGGCTTGGGTGGCCACGTACGGCGGTGAAAGTGCACAGAAATGGGTAAAACCCATTTCGGTTGGGTTACCACAGGGGAGAGAATCGGCTGTGCGTGGGGGAGATCGATGGTGGGGGAGATGGTCGCCGGCGTGAGGGGGAGTCGCCAGTGGTGACGGTGAGCCTAGGTGGCCGCGTACGGCGGCGCAAATGGAGAGAAACAACCGAAACTCATTTCGGTTGGGTTGCCGCAGGGGGGGAGAGAGAGTCGCACTTGGGGGACATTGGTGGTGGCTGGGGGAGTCGCCGGCGTGAGAGGGAGTCGCCGGTGGTGGCGGTGAGGTTGGGTGGAGACCGGGCTGGGCTGAAACCCATTTCGGGTGTTTAGAGAGGATCGGGCCAGAGGAGAGAGAGAGAGAGAGAGAGAGGAAAAAGAAAAAAATACTATAATATTTATTACTATTATAATATAAAAATAAAACAACACTATAATATTTATCACTATTATATATAAATTAAAATAAAATTACTATAATATTTATCACTATTATAAAATCACTATAATATTTATGGGACCCACACCTTTTTCCACTACTAATCCAAAAGTCAACAATTCAACATACTTCATACATCCAAATAACTCAAAACACTTTTAATGAAACTCACAAACTCATTTTAATCTCTACTCATAACTATTCATAACATTTCTCAACACTTCTCGCTATCCAAACCCAGCCTAGACTTTGGAAATTAAGGCTATGTATGTATCACTCAGTTCAGTAGCCCAAGAGTCAGAATTGAAAGCTGCACACACTGCTCTAAAATATATCCAACCCCATTTAGTTTTATTATTCGCGGTCATTTAGATAATAAAATAAGTAATAACTATGAGAATAAGTATTATGATATTTTCTTTTTCATGCTTTGGTCCTCTAATAAATAGTTATGGTTTCTTATCTGAATTTTAGGAGCTAAATTTGATGTTAATAAATATAAGAAATAAGTTCTTTAATAGTTATAAGCAGTACAATTTAAATAAAAATTTTAAAACAGAAAAATTTTACTCATAATTTATACATTACACATTATATATATATTTTCTTACTAAATTTGTGATGTATAAATGATAAGTAGAATAATTTTTTTGATTTAATAAAAAATAAAAAAATTAAATATAATATATAATATAAAAATAATGAGTAAAATGAATTTTAAAAAAATCTCCATATTAAAAAAAATTTCCGCAACTGGCACGTCAGCAGCCGATTATCCATCGACTTATGTAGCGACCGTATATGGCAGAACTGTAAAACAAGACTTCATTTATGATGCTTGGGGTACAGTACTGGGACCATCTTTGTTTGATTTGTTGTACAATTATTGGATCCCACGTGAGATGTCGGATTCAATTTATTAATTTGTTTTTATAAAATTTATTTATAAAAAATATTTTTATTATGTAATATGAGTAACTGATATAAAAAATAAAATTTAAAAAATAAAGATACTACCATTATGCATAACTGACATAAAAAATAAAATTAAAAACATAAAGATATTACAATTACGCAACTTTGATACTACCTAATAGAATATTATTTTTTTATTTTTATTCTTTGACTTTAATATATTTGGGTTTTTAAAAGATATGCTATTTTATTATGAAATTATAAATTAATTATGAATTGGTTGGAACTGTATTACCAAGTAAAACTTTGGCATTCTATCTTTCTAGATTTAAATGTTTTTTAAAAGTCTCAAAATGCACGATCATTTTCTATGAAACATATATTCTTAATTATTTTTATATTATATTTTAAAAAATAGAGTGCTAAATGTTCCATTACATTTAAAAAAAAAGTAAAAATCGATACATAGAATTGGAAATAAAACTTGTTTGGATAGTAAAATAAGATGAAATAGTTTTAGATGAGTTGAATAAAATATTACTAAAATATTATTTTTAATATTATTATCTTTTGATATTTGAAAAAGTTGAATTGTTTATTATATTTTGTGTGAAAATTTAAACAAATTATAATAATGAAATAAAACGAGATAAGATGAGATGATGTGAGATAATTTCTGTATCCAAAAGAGTTCGAAATCATTCTCTACTTTAACTTTAAATATAAGATTTTACTACACAACCTCCACCACATTTTATATTCCACATTTTTTTAAATTTTTAAATTTTTTAATATTTTTTTAAAATTATTTTATTTTATTCTTTTTAAACTATTACAAATTTTCTATTTACTATTCATATAAAAAAATATTTGATAAAAGAAAAAAATTAAAAAAATTTAAAAAAATAGAATATAGAGTGTGAGTGAATAGTAAGAGATTGTGAATATTTTTTATTATATATATATATATTTATATATCTATGTGTGTATTTTATTATTTTAGACTTATCCAACTACAAGTTCACAGAAGTGACGGCAGAAAATGTTAGATCTATTAGTTTTAGGATAGTGATAGGCTAACAATTAGTTCAAAACTTACAATTTAATATTATTATATTTAAATACATCAAATCAAAAATTAAATTTAAAATTAAATTTTTTAAATATACAAGTTGTTAGTTAGGCAGTAATAACTTCATCATTTTCCTTGGTTTTATAAATCAGTTAAAGAGAAATATTTCCATTGTGACGCATTCAAGAAGTTTAAGCATAAAATAATACAGCCGTGACGCTTGCAGCCTTATATCATCGACAAACACTATTTTGCCCTGATCACCTAAATTGATTGTTGGGTAACTTAGTCATTAAAGAAGTGATTTTAAGTGTATTGAAATTTTATTTTTAAAAATTTTTTAAATGTATTAAAAAAATATAAAAAGAAAAAAAGAAAAAAAAAACATTGGACGTACCATCCAGCGATAAAGATGGGACGACAGAGTAGCCCCTATATCATTTATTGTCAATTTTTATTGCCTGTCAAAATGAATCGATTTATTTATTTATTGTTATAAAAAATATTTCTTTATTAATTTATTTTAGATGAAATTCAGGAAAATAAAAATATTTTTTAAAGAGAAATACTTTAGCAACAAAGAGATTTCACAAAAATAAACTCTCAACTGATGTAGCTTGATATGATATGTCAAATTGTAAATTACTTTTATTGTAAAATAGATCTAACATATTATATGATATTATGTCAGTTTGTAAGTTTATTTTTATGAAATCTCATTGTAATTATTGCACTTATATTTTCTTAAACTCTTTGGACTTGACACAATTTCATCACCATACGCCATCAAGCTTCCCTAACACTCATGATCAAGTTTGAGACTTTAACTGAGAGAAATATACCTTAATAAAATAATTATTGTTTATTTAATGTTGTTTGGTTTTAAAAAATATTGTTTATAATATATATACGGATAATAATAAATATTGTAAACCTTATTTTATATTTTAATTTTAATTTTAATTTGAGATCATTAAGAGTAGGTTTGGATAGTGAATTGAGATGAAAGTTGAAAATTGAATAAAATATTGTAAGAATATTATTTTTTAATATTATTATTATTTTGAGAATTGAAAAAGTTAAATTATTTATTATATTTTATGTAGAAAGTTAAGAAAGTTGTAATTATTAGATGAAATATTTTTTGTATTCAAACCTAGCCTAATCAGTAAGTGTGGTTTTAAATGTTTGTCTGATTTTAGGTTTCGTTTGGTTACAAAATTATTTTATCTTATTTTATCATTACAATTTTTTTAAACTCTCATGTAAAGTATAATAAATAATTTAATTTTTTTAAATTTTAAAATAAAAATAATATAAAAAATAATATTTTAATAATATTTTATTTATCTTTTATCTTATTTTATTTATATATTCAAACGAGACCTTAGTAGAAAAAATTCATATCCCGATTTTTCTTCCTTTCTTTTTTATTTCGCTTGACAATTTGGTGCGTTGCTTGAGAGTAACGGAATGTAGTCATAACTACGCATCAATATAATAAAATAAATATGGAATATGAGTTGGTGTATGGTATAATTTTCCAAAATAATATTAGCGTGCCAATAAAGACAAAAAGTGCACGAGAAAAACATTTTTATAAACCTGCTCAAACAAAAGAGATACACACGGCCCTTATAAATATTAGATCATTAGTACAGGCTTTTCTATCGTTATGTTTGTATTCAATCCAAGTAAGTTACGTTGTTTTTTTTTCGATATTGCGATATAACTGTGAGTATATTATATTTTATAAAAATTAAGCATTGTTTTAAGTTATTCAGACTCCAATCTAAGGCTAGCCAAGGGTTACACTAAGAGAGATTATTTATATAGCAGCTTTACTAGATACAACCGGTCTGTAAAACTGCAGTGCAACTAGTTGTTTATTTCGATAAAAAAAAAAGAATGTAAAAAGCCAGAGGTGGGCCATGAGCAGACCATTGAATAAACTAGTAAAGAATTTTGTAAAAAAAAATTCTGCAACCTTCCAAAAGAAAGTCTGCAATTTTTCAATGCTGGTCGAATCGTCATTTTGCAGATTTTATTTTTTCAACAAGTTTCCATTATAACAAATTTCCTCAATTTGTTATTTTGTCAAAAAGGTTTCCATTTGAGAAAGTTTCCTTAGTATGCTCTAGTCTCTATTATAATAAGGACCGGCATTGTAATGCAGAGATATTGTTTCATAAAATAATGATTACGGTGGTTTGAATTTTCTTTGATTTCTTTGAAGTGGGAAACACATATTTCCTCAGTCGTTCAACACAGAAACGCCACCATCACCAACGTCTGTTGAGAGTGAAAAGCGGAGCTGCTCTGTTTTGAGGCCTTAGAGACAGAGTATCGTCGTCCATTCAAATATCCGTATTTGTTTTCGGCAGGAGTCAGCTCTTTGAGATTACAAAATGGAGAACACAAGTTCAAAAAAATTATGAAATGAAACTCCTTTTCATTTTAGAAACCAACCGGTCGATCAGAACTAACTGCAGGGCAAAAACATTTACATCAAACACTCTATCACCCACAAACTCTTCAAACTACAAAAAACGATAAATTACAGAGATGGACAAAAACCCAACCAGCACCTTCACCTCCATTTCACATATAAATACTTTTCGTTGTAATAAAGCAATTGGTCGTGCTTGAACTTTGGAAAAGCCAATCACAATAAGCCATCAACTAGAGTCACATAACTTAGATAAATGGAAAAAAAAAATGAAATTACTATCTTAAAGAAAACAAAAGGAGGAACCTGTTTCTTCTGGCGAGCCAAGTTCCAAATCCCCCAACTCATATTCTCCAACCTCGTGTTTCTCTCTTGCGGACTTCTCGTCGTCGCAGC
This sequence comes from Pterocarya stenoptera, assembly GCA_003123785.1. Taxonomy (NCBI): domain Eukaryota; kingdom Viridiplantae; phylum Streptophyta; class Magnoliopsida; order Fagales; family Juglandaceae; genus Pterocarya; species Pterocarya stenoptera. Next base: position 74,991 of record QEOT01001217.1, read on the forward strand.
CTACATCACACGCCTCGTCATGAATGATATATCCCAGAGGCATTTAGTCACCGAGAGAGAGAGTCATAAGCATGTGTGAATCATATAATAGAACAAAGAACGGATGTGTGTACCAACCTCGAACCCAGAAGCGATGGAGATCGGTCTCATCGTAGCCTGTAATGACCTTCTCGATGAAGTGGTGGGACTGAAGTGGCCTCGCTCTCTAAGCAGCAGAGAGGACTTGACAACGCTTAACCAGAGCTGAATCGAGTGGAAAAGACTAACCTCAAACGACGATGAACCACGAAAGGGAAGATGATGTTCTGAATCGGGCGGGAGAATTGGTGAAAGTGAAATGTGAAAGTGAAAACCCACTAGTTTCGAGGGTTTTGATTTCAAAAACCAGACGACGCCGTTTTGTTGCACCGTAGATTCCCCAAACCTCAGTTGTAAGTAGATTTTTTGATTTATATAGTCCCTTCCCTTTTGGAGGAGGCACTTTAGGCTCAAATAGAAATCTCTCTCTCAAGTGATAGTTTTCTCTAGTCTCGACATTTAAGTTGTGAAATTTGTTTGTATTGTATGGTATTACTACGTAGTACACTCCATCATTGACGATGATGATTTTAGACGAATAACAACAATAAAAAGAGTTTATGAAACAACGGCATCAAATACTCACATGCTCTTGATGTAAGTCATGTAACTTGTATTTTATTGCCTCATTGGTGATATTTTAAAGATTTGTATTTATTTAGAGTTTGTTATATTTTATTTGGAAATAAAAAAAAAAGAATTCGCACATTTCGAATCGAGTCGAGTTGCTCGACTTGGCTCGATATCAGATCAAGCTTCCTTCAAGTTGAGCCCGAGTTTAGATTTCACGTAAACGAGTCGAGCTCGACTTATAATAGAGTCGAGTCCAAGCCCGTGAAGATTTTAAATGAGCCGAGCTCAAACACCATATGTTCGTTCGAACTAGGCTTGAATATAGCTCCATATGGGCGTTCCTTTACTACATATGGTATTAAATGTTTAAAAACCTGTATTACATAATTGTCAGTTTTTTGTAAAATAATTGTGAGTTATAATTCCTAAAAAACAATTATAAGGTATAATATCATAAGATTCTATATTATGGTATCATGAAGTTATCACATTCAGACAAGTATTCGAAGAGATTTTTTCCATCCTTTTGACTACCTCCAGGCTCCAATGGCTTTAAAGTTTCTACGTTTGACAAAAGAAAATGACAGGTTTTGGGGGGTAATACTGCGACAAGCTTTTTCTTTGACAATCGCCATATTAGCTGATGTTCTTGGCGTGGTTTCCAAATTCCTGTGTGGCAACCATATCAGTGTTTCGAGGAATGACAGTCCAGGCTTCTAGCCGCAGTAGCATCAATATCAAACAGTGGCATGGGCCCTTACAGCACTAGCTTTTGGGTACATTTTCCACATCCTCGTACTAATTCTTCGATGCAATTATGTAAAGTCACATGCAGCGCATCGAGTTAATGACCCAAATGCTTTTAAACCTTTGCAGGTTTGCATGCAAGGAGATACGCATATATAGGAGGGTACAGAGGGCAGTAGAGGCATTTACAATTATTCTAATAGTCAACCAATTGCTGTACGTTTCGTTGCTTCATGTTGGGTTGTTAAGCAGCAAGTACGGTCCTGGACACCGCGACAGAGATTACGGCCTGGGGAAAAGAACAGGAGCCGGTGCCGATCCACGCCTAAGGGTGGTCGTGGTGTGGTTACTGATTCTAGGGTTTAAATCATGCGACAGTGCACAGTTTTTGCCATTTTTCTTTGCAGATCTCAACGTTTGTACATGAATGTTTCTTAGTACTACTACAAGGGACAACCTCTCTCTCTCTCTCTCTCTCTCTCTCTCTTTCTTTTTTTTTTTTTTTTTCCTATCAATGCTAGAAGCCTAGATATAAGCTCCAAATGTTCTAATTTTGTACAAGTTTTTTGTGTAAAGGCGGGCACGTAAATTTTTTACAATTTTCTATGGTATGGTCTACTTGTTTTATAAAGCACTTGCATAAGGCTTGCGCGTTTGCATATATTATTTCTCTTTTATTTTTCTTTTTTCGGTTTGTGGCATCTCATGATGTATGAGTTTCCATCATCATGCATATACATATTGTGTGATGACTTCCGGCCTATCCAATGGTTCTTCATGTTTTAAAGACTTAGAGAGTTGTTAGGGAAGTCATATCTCATCAAATCTCAAAATTTCTTTTCATACATTACTAAAATACAAAACACTTTTCAATTTCAAATATTCAATCTTTTCATCTAATTTTTACCTAGTCATTACATTTTTTTCAAACTTCCAAACAAAACACAAAAAATAATACAATTTTTTCAAATTCCAAAACAAAAATAATATTCAAACAATTTTTTAACTTTATAATATTTTTATTTGACATTTTATCTCTTGTTTTCCAAAATTCAATAAAATATTTTAACTTAAACCAATTTTACTATTATTCACAAACTATTTCATTACTATTAATATAATTTTCATTTCATCATCCAAACATGACCTTAAGCCATGTATATGTACAAGAATAATATTCTACACTCTACTCAAAATCTAATTAGAAAATTCTCAATCAAATGATAGCAAGGAGAAAGTGGATTAGTGTTTTTAGTGTTTCCACTACTAACATGTATGCTGGCTGACTTCGCATTTCATATTAGTAACAGAACATTTACCAGTGCTCCGAGAAGTTCAGGCTCCCACAGATTTCTAACATTGTGAATTATCAAGGAAAATCAAGCCACTTGAATATTTCAATGAAGATTCACCAAAATTCACCCGATACAGTATTGTCAACCCTACAATCCCAATACAGTTCCAAATTGTTTTAACAGTGTGCCATGATTACTCAGAAATGTGAGAATCGTACAGTAAAGCATCAAAGATTAATTGCATCAGTTAGCAGAGCACTGAAACCTCAAATGATATTAGAAGTTGAAATTCAAACCAGAAAACTTCTTTTGTGTCAGAAAGACCATTTGATATCAACAAAAAACACTTGAAGTTGACTCTTACAACAACATTCATCTACTTTACTTCAACAGAGGAAGAGAGAGAAGGGGAAGGGGAGGGTGGGATTTCATTGAATTTTGATATGCTGTTTAGGTCACTCGATTTAAGATTAAGGGGAAAAAGGCGATATAAGAGGGAGAAACTCAAAAAAATTTTATGAGGCACTACTTCCTTTATAAACTTTCCTTGCGTCCTCCAGATCCTGGCCGCATTAGCTTCTTCTCCCTCTTTGCAATTCGCCGCATTTTCTTGTCATGAATCTTCTGTGATATATTTTCTGATCTCTTTTGCTGTTTCTCTGCTTTCATCTTCTTTGTAGTCTGCACCCTCTCTTTCCATTTCTCGGCATTCTTCTGATGCCTCTTCTTCTCCTTTTGTATGCTCCTTTTCAACAGGTTTGGATCGTCATGCACCTTAATCCCAGCTGCTCTACTCGTTGCCGCTTTCCACGAATGTTTCTTGGAATTGAGCTGACCTTTCTCAGGATCCCTCTTCGCTTCATGCAGCTTCTTTGCCCTTTCAAGCTCCTTAATCTTTGAAAGCTTCCTCTTCTTCTTTCCAAGCTCTTCGTCATTCCCAAGTTTGACATGAGTAAATGTGAGTTCCTTTGACGCCTCAGCTATATCCTTCTCTATTTTATCTGCAGAACTACTAGCAGTTGGCTTCTTTTCATCAGAAACACTGTCTCTCTTGCGCTTCTTCAGCTGAATTCCATTCTCATCCTCTTTCCAATTCCTCTTCTTTGCTCTATTTGAATCTCCACAATGCCTATTTGCTCGGGACTGTTCAATTTTTAGATGCAGCCGTTGCCGAAGTTCCTCTAGTGTCACCTTACGATTATTATCTTCAAGGCCAGAAAGCATAGGTTTAGTTTCTACTTCCTCATTGTCACTATCATTTGTTTTCTCTTTCTCTAAGCTTTGCTTTAGCAAATCAAGGGTAGTTGTGGAAGACTTTTCTGGATCCAAACGATCTCTTCGAGCTTTCTTAATGTTCTCCCTTGACCCCTTCTTTGCCAAAGCTTTTTCAGCCTTACTGAGGCCCTGAAACCATGGCTTATCCTTATCATCATTGGGTAGATAGAACTTTGCAGGGATTAACTCAATTAACTTGTCAAAAAACAAAGAATGCTGATGAATGATAGACTTCAAATCAGTGTCAGGTTGGGAATCAGTTGTAGGCTTTTGCTTTTTCCTCTTCATCTGCATAGATGAAAACGAAGCAAGAATCAATGAGAGAGAGAGAGAGAGAGAGAGATGCATAGTGTCGTCAAATCAAAGTAGTTACTAGTTGCTCGAATTTTCCAGTGTACACATGCTTCACTTAAAAGTTGGGAATTTGAGGGCAAGGAAATTGGATGAGTGAAAGTGGATAGATATTATAAACATTTCGCTTCTCAAGTAAAATCTTGTTTAAAAGGAAAATCATGGAAGATCATAAACTTATCGAGCTCAGTCAGAAATTGGCTCAAATCACGGACAGAATTCAATTGGTAAAATTGTAGCTCTTCGTAAAAGATTGAAAACTTGAAAAAGAGAATGCCTCTCTTGATGAAGTCACTTAAAATATGTCATGTGAACAGGCGTTACTGAAAATCACAGAATTTAAGATAAACAACAGCATTTCTCAGGCACGGCTAAGGAATCATGCAACAGAACAGAAACACTTGTACGCTAAAGCGGCGGAGCACTCCCTCTGGTCATTGAGAAAAGGAGGAAAGAGATAGAATGTAACTTTCAGACCTAGAGCATATCCTGTTCTACTATCCCACAGATTTAACAGATGTTTCTGTTAAAACAAACAGACAAACAAACCAACCAACCAACCAACAAAGAGGTTTATGTTTCTCAGCAACCAAACAATTTTTTTTCTTTTTTTTGATAAGTAAGAATCTTTATTGAAACAGCAACCAAACAATTAGAAACACTTTCTTTGCTTTAGCTAGCTTAAATTCTACGCAACCATTTAGTTCAGTCAATGTTTGGTTAGATTTAGAAGTTTCCAACAAGGCAACAACAGAGAAAGTCGCGTATTACAAACGGAACAAACACGTAAATTTTCTCGAAGAGCAAATACAAGTGAAGAAAATAGACATGAAAGAAATTGAAAACATACATTTCGGAAGTAGCGATTGACAGGGTGAGCTGGGCGGCCTGCCGGTTGGGTCTCAGGAGAGGCTGAGAGAGAGAGAGAGGCGCGGCTGATGGACGGCGAGGTTTAACTGAATAAGAGAAACCCTTGCAAAGAAAAATAAAACGAAATAAAAATAAACTTTGGACTGATGGGCTGTGAGATCGGGTTGCACCCAAAGACCCATTGAAAGTGGTCGAGTCTTAATTATGTAATGGGCTTTGATATTTGGGCCTTACTTGAAGACTAAAATCTAATAATAAAAGATTAGAAATATTTTACAATCATGGGCCATCAGCCTTGTCGATCCAGAAAATTGTTTTTTACCTGTAAAAAATTATATTCATCATCTACATATCATATATTTATTTTTATTTTTTTATTTTATTTTGTTTTATTTAGTATGTGTAGTAGAAGGATGATAAGTAAAACAAACTTCTTTTAATTTACAACGTACTTCAAGCGGGTTAATGGAATGGTTTAAGGATATATCAAGCATACTAGGTTCAAAGGAAAGTGGTTATTTCCTCAAGAGTCCACGATAATGGCAGCCACAATTATTAGGTTTCTAATATGATCAATTATATTTGTGTTTACCATTATCATGGTTAAAGGCTAAAAGAAAGTATGGATGGTTTTAGTCTATTATCCTGGTAGAAATCAAAGTTTTGAATATTGTTTTGGTGACCGTTTCGGTCAAAGTCCTGGAATAAAATATTTCGATATCAATATCGTTTCGTGTATCGTTTCGGAATGACCTATATATGAATAAATTATATATATAAACTATATTATAAAATACAACAAAATAATTAAGTCATAAACTCAATAATAAGGAACATGAAATTTTTTTTAGTACTCAGAATGGGAGCCATGCATATATAGATCAAAGAAGCTGGAAATTGATACTTGATTAAAAAAGAATACAAGTTTCATTCCCTTTTAAATTAAATAATAAAACAATAATCTTAATTAGTTACCACGTACAATTGCCAACTTGCAAAAGGTACATATCAGAAAATCAACAAATGCATAATGGTTTATATATATAGTAGGCCCTCAATCATATCTTCATGTATGGTGGAAAGTGAAAACGCATTCAATATTTGTGAAACAGTCCTCAGTTTTCAATTTAATTACAAATTTGTCCAGCCAGTTGCAGCCCCTAAGTCCTATACCGGCTGAAATATACATACCGGCCAAAATCTGAAATACCGGCCGAAATTGACTGAAACAACCCGATACGGCCAGAATTTGACCCGGCACGAAACAAAACCTTCTCCCGTGCTGGTTACTGTTCCAGAACGGCAAATACCGACTGAATCGATGGATACGGTATGAAATTAAAAACTTTGGTAGAAATTCAACAATTCATAAGTACTATCTCGATTTATACAGAAATGATATGCATGAGGTGAGTTTTGCTACAAGAAAGTAGCCCTTTTTATATTAATTTAAGTGAGATGTATCGTCTTCGTAATAGTTTTTCGACAAGCAATGTTATTATGAGTGTAATCGGTCTGGTTCGGACTGGGAGATGTCACAGATCGAAAATTCGGTCTATCATTTTTGTTGAACTAGATCATTAGCTATCGATCGGGTCGGTCCATTCAGTTTGATTCGGTCTATGAACATCTTTTTTTTTTATCTTTTTATTTTTTTTTTGAAAAAAAATTAATATACAAAAAATTAATTAAATTAGTATAATTAAAATTAAGTGATCTTTTTAACATTTTATATGTGGTTAATGAATATTAAATAATTTCATTATGTATAAGGTCAATGTTGATTCCTTAGATGAAAATTACATAAATATTAAATGATTTCATTGTATATATGGTCAATGGTGATCCCTTAGATGAAAATTACATAATTAATTTATATAACTATTATATAAATTAATATTATATATATATAAAATATGTATATATGTACATTTAGTTGGTCTCGGTCCAGTTTGATCTAGAAAAATACACCGTGAGACCTATCAATAAGACTATCGGTCAGGTTTGGTCTAGACCGAACCGAATGGTTCGGTTAGTTTTTCAGGTCCTGACTAAACCATTCGCTTCAGTTGATTTTTCTGGTCCGAACCAATAGTCTTACACCCCTAAATGTTATTCTTCATTCTTAATTTTATCATCACCCATCACATCAACTAATGTGTTATATTTAAGTGGTTTCAAACGTTGACGCAACTTTCACTGAAAAGCTATTCAAAATATGACACATCAACTAATGCGATTTAGTATGATAAAATTTAGAATAATGATAAATATTTCTCTACTTTTAACACCCAACTTAAACGAAATTCAATGGCCAATTCCAATGTCATCTTAATAAGTTGTGAGAAACTGAACAATATGATGGAAACAAGGGAAATAGAAATGAGCCATTCAGTACAAAATATTAGGAGTTTTGATTAGTACTTCACATGTCAATATAACTTTTTGGGAACATAACGATTAAAAACATCCTCATATTTTGTACTAAAAGGCTCATCGATCTCCTATTTCACTTAGAATGGAGAGCATCCTATTTGACTTTAATGTATCATTATGTATGGGCTAACAATCTGCAACGGATGTTACACATATCTATAGGACATTATATTAAGATATAAAAAAGAAGAAAGAAAGCTTGAACATAATGGTGAGCATGATGGCAACATATATGCCAGAAAAAGGACGAAGATAATGTAATCATGTGATGTGCCTACTTCAGACTCGACGACTTCAAAGAGGATAGACTTAATTCAGAGTCGACTGCTTGACCAAAACTGGGGCATAATCCTTAATGCTCTCTAGTCAGAAAGTTTGGTCAGGATATATGGCGCATATGCTCGACATTGAGAAATGTTACAAAGAAGTCTTACTCCACACATTTCTAGTACCTAACCAACATGTAATTTACCTTTTTTACTTTTTTTTTTTTAATTTAAACACACATATTTAAGCATTAAAAGAGTGAAAAAAATGATAAAAGAGAAAGGCTGATAGATAAGGTTGAAATGGCCGGCTCTGATCACATTGGTGCACAGCTAAGTGAGAGTCAAAAACATCATTAGGGCCGCAAATGCATTAAATTATGCTACGATCTCTAGGAGTTTTAGTACTACTGCTACTTGATCTCCTAATGTCATACTTCGTTGAAGACTTGAAGTAAACCGATTAGGTAGATTGGTCGGTAGTGCCCTACAGCCAAAGCATTGAAAGATCATGTTGACGACAACAAGTTTGGTTACCACTTCGCTTCTAAAGTTTCTGATGTGGATGGTGTCGATTACTTCACATCAATTGGTATTACGATTTTCTTATACTTTCTAAATTCAAAAGCTTTGTATAATTTAGAGAGAGATAGATACATAATGTTGAATCCACTGAATATATATTATATTCGGATCTATATTATTCTCGAACATATTTACTATAAAAAAGATATTTATTTGTTGTTAGTTATTTCATATAAAAATAATTATTTTTTTGTAAAAATATGTGTTTTGTCCCAAATGGTCATTCTCGTCGTAAATAATTTATTCTAAATATAATTTTTTTGTAGTGATTTTACTATAGTTGAATCCATATACTCATGTTTATCTCTCTTAATATTATAAAAAAAATTAGGTTAAAAGATTGAAAGAAATCTCATTCGCTTCAATCAACATATGGAAAGAATTTCTAATTCAAGAAAGACGGTCCCATAACATCATTGGAAAACAAAATAGACAAATTTTGTATAAGCTTTTTATAAAAAGACGTGTCCCACTAAAAAAATAATATATTTTTTTTCACACTATTTTTCAAAATAGGGTCTATTTTTTAGAAAAATAGACTTGTCTATTTAAAATCTATACAAATCATTTTTCTTAAAATAAATAGTAACCCTACACACACTAACACGAAAAGGAGGGTGGTATATAGGTGAAGTGTAGGCTGTGAAAATGGGCAGAACTGACGCATCGGGCCGAGGGGAGTTTGTGGTTGAGTACTAATGCATGCTGCATGCAAGCTTGAATTTCGATATGGATATGGGAATATTTCCGATCGAGGCCATCGTCAACTTTTGCACTCCTGGCCTCAACAATCAATTTTCTAACAAAATTAGGTCACCAACAATAAGCACCATTAACCCGAATTTTTTGTGGCATCAGGGAAAAAAATTACAATTACAGGTACGGTAAAAAAAGAAAAAAGAAAAAAACTGACCCATTAATATGTCATTGGCTAAAAAGTCTTATTTAAATTCAGGAAATATATATATATTTTATATGTATCTTTAATGATTGAGAATAGTATTTTCTTGTGCTTTTAGCCAGCCGTGATAGCTATGGTCAACGCAAAAAGAATTTCGAGTCAAAGTTGCAGTTCAAAAGGGAAATTAACCATGATCACGAGATCACTAATCCAAATCCAGCTTACCTACCTTCAACAATATCTCAGTTCTATAGTTTTCTGTTTAAATGCCAGGTTGTAGTTTCTGTCGTATCGTATAACTGCTGTGCTCAGCAATAATCTCACCTTTGTGACGGGTTATATATAAAGAATTAGGATTAACTTTATCCGGTGCGATCGATCCTTGTTTGTTTTTGAAAAATTTTCATATCATCTCATCTCATTTTAATTTCATTATTATATTTTTTTAAACTTTAATACAAAATAAAATAAACAATTTAACTTTCTCAAATTCATCTCATATTCTCTCACCTAATTATTACAGCTTTCTCAAATTTCAATACAAAATAAAATAAATAATTCAAGTTTTTCAAACTCATCTCATCTCATCTCTGAAAACAAACGAGTTTGGATGTTGAAATTAGTTATCAATAATAATATTTTATGAATTTCATTAAGATATTTTTAACGTCTTCAGATTGAGATGAATTTAACTTTTTAGATTAAAATATATGAAGTAGATTGAGATGAGTCTAATTTTTTTTTTAACGAAAAGTTGACATGAAAAAGTAGAGAATCTTATCAATAATTGGTTTGAGATGAGTTAAGATGCGTTAGGTTTGGTTCAACAACCAAACACAACCTAAAGTCTTATTTGCGTAATTCATTTTAAGTGATTTTATATATCAATCAATTACTTAAATGATACATTTAAAATGTATATATATCAAGTGTGATTGAAGATGAAAAAATTTAATATGAAGAAAACACTATTTCCCTTTATTTCCTGCAAAAGTTGTAGAGATTTGGTATTATTATACCTTCCTAGATGAACAGCTTAGTGTATAGTTGTTGGTATCGTTAGGAATGATAAGAGAAAAAAAGTAAAGTAAAACAAATATGGAATGAATCACACACGAACACAAAATTGACGTGGTTCGATAACGAGTCTACGGTTACAGAGCTGCATAACATTTTATTTCAAATGATAGTCGAATAGAGAGTGCGGTCATACATAAATAGTGCATATATATATATGGCAAATCCCAATTGGCAACCATATAAGAATTTAATACAATATATAATAAACTCTAATTAGCAGACTGGGTTGGATTAAGTGAAAAAAATAAGTCCAAAAAATCACCAAAATACTGTAACAAATTCTTGCCGGATCATCAAATTGTGCTGCTACAAAACAAAACCAAACTCTACACAAAAATCCTAACAGTTATTATATCAAATATAGATTTGGATCCCGTACTCTTAAGATGGAGAGTGCAATAAAAATAGACATATAGAGTGAATCACACATTAATATCTGTTTGAGAAATGATATTGTTAGTGATAGAGTGCGCAAGACCGCATACTTATTTTGAAAAAAATAAATAAATATGAGATTTACATGAAAAAATTAATTTTTTTTAATGGTGGACCCCATTCTTTTTCTAAAGGAATGCACTGCGCTTGTACAACTGATGACTATGTTTAACCTTACTCTTGTTAGTACTCGTTTGAATATCCTAAACAACATTAATGATCAATAAATGTTTTGAGATTCATTTTATATGTATATCTCTAACTAACCACAAAATCTCTGAAAAAGTTTGGATCCATCATATTATATACCACACACACAGACAAACACACTGATTCACACCAAAAGTTCTCCAGATCTTTGTTGAATCGTATATAATCAGGAAAGATAAGGTTATTAATTAGATCAAATCTCACTCAAATAAATCTGGGTACGGTCAAAAATTAAAAGTAGAAACAAAAAACTTTTATGGATTCCATATCGATTATTAATCTTGTTCCAAGGATCCAAATTCACCATTTTCCATCAAAACAGATCTTAAACGTGGATCTAATCCGATAACTAAGATCTTGCAAATCATGCTAATTCTAGCACAATTTCTAATTTCATCCCTATAAACAACAAAAAGTAGAACACAAGCAATTGGCTGGTCACCCAAGTGACAATCTGACTCAACATAAATATCTAAGAAAAAAAACATATCTTTATTTTCCAAGTCCTGAACTGATAGAGCTTCTAGAAACCAGTGGCAAGAAACATGAGCAATTAGAATATCCCATTGCAGTTAATATAAAAATAAAAGAGAAATTAATTAATTAGTTAATAAATACTGATTCTAACACCACAACAATCCCACAAACACCATCCAAAATCTACCCTGAAAAGACTCCCATACATAAGAAAACAAAATAAAGTTGTTGGAGAAAGGAATATGAAAATCTTATGGCTTGTGTGCCTTTAAGCACACACATATATGCTAGCTGTTAGACAGATTTGTTTTTTACAAGTATTTTATTACCTATATAGGGTTTTGATTTTGTTGATAATCCATACTAAACACAGATCATGAGTAGTGTCTAGAGCACTAATTAATAATAACTAGAGAGATTTCCAGATGATGTAGTAGTGACTTTTTCTTTTTTTTTTTGTTAAAGATGCAGTAGTGACTTGAGAGCACAACACATATCTTCCTTGCAGTAAGGTTGGAGATCTACCGTTCAAAAAAAAAAAAAAGGATAATGCTAGTCCTCCCGCTCCTAGCTCTCGTTGGGAGCTACCACTGGCAGTTTTTTTTTTTTTTTTTGTTTTCACTTCGTGATTAAAGAAGTGTTTTTTTAATAATGTTGTGAATTTTTTTAAAAAAATATATTTAAAACTGTTAAAAAAATATATGAAAAAAAAGCAAAACAAAACACACCAAAATAACTGGCGGAAACGAGTGGTGCTTGTAGTGCTGCCTTAAAAATTGAGGAAAATGATACTCTCACCACTGGTTCTTACAGCTCGGTGTTATAGCTGAGATTTTTTATTTTTATTTTTTCTTTTTACTTAGTGAATATCACAGAAGTATTTTTTAATAATATTATATATATATTTTTATTTTTTTTAAAAATATTTAAAAGTGTAAAAAAACATATATAAAAAAGACAAAAAAAAAAAAAAAAACCAATTATACCTAACGATAACTCCCAGTGGAAGCTGGGAGCGGTGGACGTAGTACTATCCAAAAGAAAATAATGCTAATACTCATCAGAATATATACATTAAGTAAGTTTTCAGGTGACAGAACATATGCAAGTGTTTATATATATATATAGAGAGAGAGAGAGAGAGAGAGAGAGAGAAATGGACAACTGGTCCCAGAATCAAGACCTCTTCCTGGTTTTATGGTTTTTTCCTAATTAATTACTATTTAAAATCGAAAACATAGCTGTCCAAGGGGTAATGCTATATACAGTCCTAGCTGGAGTGTGCTGTCTCCGCATATTTCATTTGAAAAAAAGTGAAAGCCACCATTTAAAAAATAATTTTCTTATATAGATCTCAGATTTATCTATGAAAAAGAAGTACGTAAATACTGTACACTTGAAGATTGTAAATATCATTTATTCTCGCTTAGATATCTCAAGGCATCATAAGTTACAAGAACCTGAAAATTTTAATGTTGATCATCTGATAGAGTACATCTTTTAGCATGAACCCATCAAGCCACCAGGTTTTCAGTCTGAGTTTGCTTGGCTCTCCACATTATCTCCGTCTTATTCCCTAATCAGTTCAATAGATTAACAATATGTTTATTGATTTCTGACAGAGCATGTGGCGTCGCTCCTCAATCTCAAGATCAGCAAGGAAAATCCATACACCTGTGGCAGCAGAAACAGTACCTCTCATTTCCACAACTGTTACCCAAAAACACCACCTGTCCCCATGGTGACCTGCCAAAACCAGCAATACCCTCAATATTTAATAAGTAATCAAACCCAAACAGATGGTAAAAACCCATTGGTCTTCTTATTTTTTTTTAAGTTAAGAAAATTGCACCCAGCATGCTTGTAGCCTATGTCACATCTCTTAGCTTGTAGCCTTGTATATGCTAACAGCTATTAATTTTTATATTGTCTAGATGCATAAGGACTACTAACACGTGTCCTCAGGCCATGAGAGTCCAATTTCTCTTTCATCTCGCTTTAGCATTAACCTATATAATTCTATGTTATTGATTTTGGACCCTTATCAGATCAGAGTATTCCACCCAATCCCTGAGCAGATCTTTAGATTCCTCAAATGACCTTGTGTTCACGAAATAATTGACATCAATATGGCCACTTCTAACCGCTTGATCAAAGCATTATAGCTGCTTGATTGTTATGATAACTTTGGATTACTACTCATAGAGTCAGAACCACACATAAACAGTGAGGATTTGTTCATAACTTCGAACTATTTGGTTTTTATAATCCAAGCTCATGACACCAAAGAAAGGATGGGTAATTTGGTAATTTTAGTAGATGATAGGATTCCTTGAGATCATCCGTACCCTAAAATAGTAGTTGAAAAGGACTTCCAATTGATTAATGAAATGAAGCAAGGGGCTTTAGGGGCATATATAAACATGTCACAACACAAACTCAAGGTACCATAGAATTTTGCAGACCAAAATCACCTGAGAAGTCATTCAGAGCTTTTGCTTTTTGCATGAGTTGGGGTGGTCATGGCAGGCCATTTGGGATGGGGTATAATAGAAGAAGAGGGCTGGAGGAAGGGACCTTGGACTGCTGAGGAAGATAGATTGCTTGTTGAGTATGTCAGGCTGCATGGTGAAGGACGATGGAACTCTGTTGCTAGGATTGTAGGTAACAACTCAGCTCCATTGATATGGTTAAAATTATAACATTATCATTTCTATCTGGCTGCATAATGCATGGGAATGGGAAAATGGTGGAGGGATCTGAACTTTGGAGCCTGTGAATTTTGTTTGTAAAAAATTCTTTCAAGGTCAGTAAACTGCTTAATTATAGCAGACTTGCAGTGCAATGAGAGGAACACTCTTCCTTTTATACCTTTTATGGTGGCTACCATACAAGTGCTTTTCTTGAGTTGCCAGATGATAGTTTCATTCCTTCTTGGTTTTTTGTTGGTGTCATCCTGATGCCTAATTGTTGCCTATTTTCCTCGTTTTTGGCTTTAGGGATGACATAGTTCTCTGTTTTTGCCTGAACAGGGTTGAAAAGGAATGGGAAGAGCTGTAGATTAAGGTGGGTGAATTATTTGAGGCCAGACCTTAAGAGGGGGCAGATAACCCCTCATGAAGAGAGCATAATTCTAGAGCTGCATGCTAGGTGGGGGAACAGGTCAGTTTTGTTTTTGAACTAATTAAGATTTCATGGTCTTGAAATTAGTGAGCTTACAAAGTTTGATACTGAAAGTTTTACTACTGGATCAAAAATTTAGGTGGTCAGCAATTGCTCGAAGCTTGCCAGGAAGAACAGACAATGAGATCAAGAACTACTGGAGGACCCATTTCAAGAAAAAAGCCAAAGTCCCTTCTGATGCTTCTAAAAGGGCAAAAACTCGACTCCTAAGGAGGCAGCAATTTCATCATCAGCAGCAGCAGCAACAACAACAATGTCAACAATTACAGCAACAAC
This sequence comes from Pterocarya stenoptera, assembly GCA_003123785.1. Lineage (NCBI taxonomy): Eukaryota > Viridiplantae > Streptophyta > Magnoliopsida > Fagales > Juglandaceae > Pterocarya > Pterocarya stenoptera. The sequence goes on from QEOT01001217.1 coordinate 90,029, forward strand.
AGTTGCAGCTGAATCAAGTGGACATGGAAAGGATCATGGCCCTGCTCGATGAAAACGAGCATAGAGCAATATCTCAACCTCAGGTGAAGAATGAAATGGCCACCATTTACCCAAACACCACCGAGGAGCAGAACTATTTTTCTCCCTTGCTCCATAGCAACTTCCCTGTGCCTGAGACCTCAAACGAGGATATAATATGGGATGGATTGTGGATGGATGATGTCCATGGCAACTTCAATATCGCAGCAAGTGCAACAAGCAGAGCTTCTCTGCATAATCTAGTCACTCCCTTTTGTTGAAGTTTGACAAATCTCAGTTTTCTTAGCTTACTAGGGGCTTCAAACTGCTGCACATATTCAGTACATTTGGGATTTTCATGATGCAATCTGGGCAAACTACCATGTATTTTGACAATAAAGTGGTCGAAAAAATGACGTGTGTGGCAGGCAACATGAAAAGGGTTATTTTAGTCGTTGTACTCCAATTATTAAACCAGCCCTTGGGGAGGTTTATATATATCATGTTTCATGCTTTCAGCTAGCAGTATCGTGCTGCAATTATTCATACGTGCTTTGTGTTGATTCCCGGAAAGTACAAAGATCAATATAAAGAAAAGAAAAGGGGCTTACACTTTTTGAGAACCAAATGGAAGTAGAAGTATGACTCAAAAGGGAAACGAATTTTACAATATAAAGCACCAAAGGAATCAAGTAATCGGTGCCGTTTGATGAAAGTCATTTCTTTGACACAACATGCCGCGCACCATTTGCTTTAAAATTATTTCCCCAAATGATTACTGTGTACTAAGAACTAGTACAACTCTCATCATCATCGTCGTCGTCGTCTTCATGACCATGAGGAGAAGGAATTGATAGCAATGGTAATGTCCTTCCATTCTGAGGACAATTCTCCAATCTATCGTAGTGTGACGATGTTGGGTCGCAATGATGATGTTGAAAGAGTTAAAATAGTTAAATATATATGATATATATTATCCATGCCATGGGCTTGGGCTTCTATAATAATGAGTCGGACAGTTCGGCTTATTCCATCTTGTTTACATTTTGCAGTCCATTAGTGCATAGGAATTCTAACAGAATTACGATTTACGATGAGGAAAAATTACACTATTATCTCCACATCACATATTATATATGATTTTTTTTATTAAATATGTGGTGTATAAATAATAAGTAAAAAAATTCTTTTAATTTAGTAAGAATAAAAAAAGTAAAAATAAAAATAAACATAAAAAATAAAAAATTAAGTGTGGTGTATAGTGTAAGGATGATGAATAGAAGGACTTTACAAGAAATGACTAATTTCATATAAAGTTTGCATGCGTGATTAGTACAAACTCTCATTAGAGCATTAATAAAGAAAGTGAGAAAAAAAAGCAATAGGGATAGAAAATAATGATTTCTTATAGCGCTGAGCACCAACAATGTTGGAGTCTGAGTGCCCTATCTTCGACTTCGACTCTGGCTCCGACTTTGTCGGAACTCGAATCCGACCTCCGAGTCTAACTCCGATTCACATAGCCTTCGATCTGACTCCGACTCTGACTTATTGGAGCGGAGTCGGATTTAAGCTTTTTTTCTTAGCCTATTTAAAATTTCAATTTAACAATCTTAGGCTCTCACTAATCGGATTTGGGCTTCTAGATTTCAGTTTTTTTTAAAAGATTTATTTTATTAAAACCTAACCAAAACTGAAAAAATAAATTATTGTACAAATTAATGTTATTATATATTAGTATCATATGTTATTATATGTTAATGTTTATACATTAATATTATATGTTATTATACATTACTAGTACATGTTATTATATTTTAGTTATTATATATTAGTATTACATATTATTATACATTAGTGTTTATATATTAGTTTTTATTATTCATTAGTGTTACATGGTAGTAATAGTTAATCGTATGGTGTTTACATATACTAAACTATTATTATATTATAGTTTTCTATTTATATTATATTATAAGCATATTATTTTATAATAATTTTCTCATACTAGTATATTATTGAATTTAATTAACAATATAAGTTATAGTTATATATGTACAATATTGGAGTCAGAGTCGTCGGACAATCGGAGTCAAAGTTGGAGCGGACTTGGAGTTGGTATATCACCAACTTCAACTCCGACTCCGAGCAGATTCAGTGTGGAGTCAGAGGCGAGGTCGGATTTTTGAATTTTTGCTTAGTCTTAATTTCTTACATATATAAATAACAAAGGAAGTTTTACACCACAAACCTCTACCTAACCGACATGTGATTTATTATTATTTTTTCCTTTCTATCTTAATGCTTAAAGATGTGTGTGTTTAAATAGAATGGAAAAAATAAAAAAATCACATGTTAGTTAAGTAAAGGTGTGTTGGTGTAAGACTTTCATATATGTAGAATTTTTCATAAATATATATTGAGCTCTCAAATATCCTAATCGTCTTATTCTTTATGAAAGGTCTTGATCGGTTGATCTTCTAAATGAATATAAACTAATACTATCTTATTTATTGTTCAATCGAATCATTAATCTCATGTCAAGATTAGAATTAGATCCTCTGAGTTATTAACACTTCATATCTTAACTTCTTCAATTAATATCCTGATCATATTTTCTAAGTCCTTTCAACATGAAAAATACTTTCACGATTTCATAGTCACATCACAACAAAAATTATATAACAAAGTATAATATATAGGAGAAATTATCGTGATTATTTGGCTCGGTTTCCAATTCCAATAAATATCAGATTATAAGAAAAACATGCCCCACGTCTATTGGATTTAAATCCTCTTAATTTTAGCAATGCGTCGAAAAATGTTACTGATCATACTATCATCTTATTCTTGTCTTACTATGATTTGATTAGATAGCATCACTCGTCAACTTTCGATTTTTATTTTTTAAATATAAAAAAGAGGATGTAATAGTAAAGGAAAGAGACATTTAGAAAAAGAAACATTGAAAACTTTTGAACCTACGTAACCATTTTAAAAAAGGGTAGTGCTACTCACGTGCCTCTCAATTTGTAGAATTGGTGTGCCCTAGTGTAAATTATATATATATTTTTATTTTTTATTTTAAATATATTTTTTTAAAAAAATATCAATACACTAATAGTCATTTTTTTAATCAATAAACAATTATTTAAAAAAAATTAAATGTATTAGTGATCAAAATGAGGGGATAAAATGAGAGAGTATATTAACATTATTCTTTAAAAAAATAAATTTACACTTTTGAGACATTACTATCTTACGGGCCACGGCAAAAGATCATTTCACTTCATTGCTATGGAAATATTTTTTATTAGAAAAATACTTTAATCATAAAAAAAACATATAAAAATAAATTATCACCTAACTTGATTTGATATATCAAATTATAATATTATTTTTATTATAAAATAAATCTATAAAATTTCCTGCAGCTAAGTTAATTTGTGTGTATAATTTTTTGGATAAGAGCTTCCAGCCTTCCATTAACGTTGCTCAGAACTTGACGGCCCACTCTCGATCTCGTCGTAGTTCGCGCCATGCTTAAAAGCAGCCCATTCCGGAAGCGAGACATTGCTTTACCTTTACAAGTCATTAACATTGCTTCTACCACTTGCTGTACTCCACCAGCTTCCTAGTCTCCTCCATTCTCTGCGGCTTGCCGTAGTCCGCCAATCTCTAAGCCTCAGCCAGCAATGGCACTTTCTCATCCTCTCACACGGGCAGGGAGGGACAGAGGCTCAGAGCCCTTTCCTCGCCACCAAACAAATGTCTGCGTACGCTATATGTGGAAAGCCCAAATCGGGCCCAGTTCATTTTTACTCCGTTGAGGTCGAGAATGCATAACTATGATTCTATGAAACTTGTTAATTAATGGGTATTTGAAAAATCGTGTATATAATGAGGCTTTTGATTCGCTCAACGGAATGTCCTCTAGTGATGAAACGCCGGAAGATTATGTGCTCGCTACACTTGCGAATGTATCTGGGTAGATTGGAATTTACCAACTGGGTTTGTTTCGGATAGGGTTGTCGCCAATTTGTTGATATCCGTGTACTCTAAATACGGTCGAATGTAGTGAACCCGCAAGTTGTTTGATAAAATGCTGGAAGGAAACTCACGTTCTTGGAATGCAATAATAGCGGGCTATGCTAGTGGTTCCTGGGATCTCAGTTTTGATAAGGAAATTGTGAGTAAAGTTTATGGAGTGATGGGATGAAACCCGATGGATTTTGTCACAAGCCGTCAAAGAATTAGAGGATAGGGCTCAATGGCTTTTATGGGCTTGGATAGCTAATGTCTTTCACTTAATTTTGTTGTATTTTTTAATATGGGCTAGGGTTGTGTTTGTTAAACCCAATTGCTTATATCCCACTTATCTTTAATTGTTGTTAGTTGGACTTAAAAGGTCCATGACCTCTTCTTGGCTTTCTGTAAAGTCTTTGTGAGAGGATACATATACTCAGCTGGATAGCGTAAGAAATTAATCTGAAATGGTGTAGAAATTTATTTGTTTTTCTCCAATTTTCTCTCTCATTTTTTTGGAGGAACTCTTCTCGAAGAGAGCAAATTAATGTTATCTTATTTTAATCCGTGAGGTGTGTTACAGATTTACGATTTTGAGTCTGCTGCCTCTTTTGATGGTGGGATTTGGAATTAGTACGGGAGGGATGATCAGCTTCATTCTCATATTGGAAAGAATGAATGGATCGAATATTAATCGTGTTTGGAAGTCGAGGTTTGCAATAATAAAGTTATTGTGGGTATTTGACAGAATGAGATGTAGAAATAAAGTTGATGTTTGGACGGCAATGATGAATGCATGTGCAGATCAATGAAGCCTTGGATGCATGAGGTATTGTTTCTTGTTCCCGAAATGCATGAGGTGAAAGATGCAATACAGCTCAACGAGCGAGCATCCTCCTGCTTTGTAGCTCACTTTCCTATCAAGGATTTTCTTGATTGTAACTCCCGCGTGCGTATTTTCATTATCTTATTTGAGTTATTTATAGTTGAGTAATACTACTCATCATCCTAACTTCCATCATCTTCCCATCACCTTATGATGTGACATTATATGATTGGAGATTATTTATTATATTTTACTTATTAACCAATCATGTAATACCACATCATGGAATGATGGGAGGATGATGGAAGTTAGGATGATGAATAGATTTTTCTTTTATAGCCAGCCCGACCAGGAAAGGTCCTGAGATAGGCTATAACCTATGGCTAGGTGTTCGCTAAGAGTAATTCTAGACAAACAATGGAGCTTAATTAGAGCACGGAAATTGGATTAGTCAAATGCTACAACTTTGGATTAAATTTTCTTAAAATCAAATGCATTAATTGGACTAGCCAAATCACTTCAAGTCAAGTTATGAGTTACAGTAAATGAAAAATCAAAACTATATTTGGTGAGTTACTGTTCACCAATCAAAAGAATATTTTATTAAAACGTGTTCCCACTTTCCTCTCTCCTTTCCTTCCTTTTCTCTTCATTTCTTCTGTAATAATGGCAGCATGAAAGCTGTTTGAAAAGAGTACAAAAAAACTCAATTCTTCCATGGCCTCTCACCAGCAGAATAGAACAAACAAAATTTCATCACCAAGTGAAAGAAAGCAGGACATGAGAGAGTGAGGTAGTTATTGTGTTAAATAATTTGTTTGGACAGTAAATATTAAATTATTAATTAATATATGGAGTGTATTTATAAAATATAAAAAAAATAAAAAATTATTAAAATATATAATATTATATTATTATTTTAACTTGAAAATGACTAGTTTAATGTGGATTAACCTCTTCAAAAATTTTGGCTTTAGCCAAAATCTTAGATTTTAGTTAAAATTTAGATTTGACAATGGCCATTGCCAATGCTTAGGTGTGATGCTACATCCACAGGGCTTCTACCGATTTTTTTTTTAATCGAATTCCGTAAGTTTTATTTAAATTATTTTTAAATCCTTTTAAATATTTTTAAACATAAAATTATTAAAAAATACTTTCTTAATTATTAATCCTTAAAAAAAAAAAAATACAAAATTTCGGTATCTTTTTTTTTTTTTTTTTCTAATCAAGTTTGCATATATTAAAAAAGTTTAAGTTGCCACTATCAATAAGTACAATACTAGAAGGTAAAATAGCTACTGGTATACGACCAATAATACTATTGGTTGCGGCCCATTGCGCTACAGAATGCGCAAATCGATTTTGAGATCGATCTATTTTATTAAAACACCATCCTCGATGAGAGGACAAGATAAGTGCTATATCTTCAGTAATGGTAGATATTTGCTAGATTGATGATGACCCTTGTATTGCTGAGACTACAAGAAGAGAATCTCCTTCAATTGTGACCTCTTGAAATTTCAGATGTTTAGCCATATTGATTGCTAGTCTTGCTGCAGTTGCTTCCGCTACTACTGGAGTTGTTGTTCCAATTTCTTCTGTCCATATTTCAATTGCATTTCCTTCAGAATCAAGACTTATTGCTGAGGCCAAAGAGAAGGATGATCTAATTGCTGCATCAAACGAAATGCTTACAGTGTTGAGATGAGGGATTTGCCATAGTTGTGGTTGCTTTTCTGTCAGTTTCATTTGCCAAGCATATAGATATTCTTGATAAAGAAAGTCCAATTGATCAATAGCTTTCCTAATAGATAAAACTGTTTGATTATGGACAATATCATTTCTCAATCTCCAAGTGAAATCTAATATCAGAACTGCAAACAATTGGAAATGATGCACTTCCTATGAGCGTAATCCCAGCTTTTTCTCTGGATGAAGAATGAAAGATATCCAATCTTGATTTGTAAAAATTGTCAATGAAGACAGATTCAGTGGCCACTTGCTTTGACTCCATAGAATTCTTGATACTGGACATTCCATAATAAGATGAAGTAGCGTTTCTTCTTTCTCATTACACAAAGGGCAATTAAAGGAAGTCATAAAAGGTATGAAGTTCTTTATCCTTCCTCCAGTTGGAAGTAAATCCCAGAGAGTTTTCCACAAGAGAAGTTTATGACGATCATGGATTTTTAGTTTCCAAATATTCTCTACTTCAAAGTTAGGGAAATTTACTTGAAAAGTACAACCAATATTTGCTGCCAAGTGATAAGCTGTTTTGACAGAGAATTTTCCACAATGAGTTTTGATCCATATACTACAATCTTCTCTGAAATTTGAATGAGGCATGGTATTTTAAGTATCTCTCTAATGCTTTCCCACTGGAAGAAATCTAACATTTTTTGTAGATTCCAAGAATGGGTTGTGTTGTTGATGAAATCAGAAACTTTAAGGGAAGGAGATAATTCAATGAGATGGTTAAGCGGTTTTGGCCTAAAATTTTCCAAAGAAGGAATCCATGGATCAAACCAGACTTTCACTGAATTTCCATTAGAAATTTGATTGCACATACCTTTTTCTAATACTCTTCGTGTTTGTAATAAGTTTCTCCAAAAATAGGAATCTGTGGCTTTTGATGTCACCTGCCAGAATGAGTTTGTTTGCAGATATTTTTTCGAAAGAAGATTGTGCCATAGATTTATGCTTGGTTGACTCATTTCCCATCCCGTCTTGGCTAGCAATGCAATATTCATATTTTCCATTAGCCTCAACCCCAAACCTCCATCTTTTTTTGGTTGACAAATCGACTTCCATGATTTCAGATAAAGCTTGTGCTTTTGATCCAATTTGTTCCCCACCAGAAATTTTTGAATCTTGTATTCATCAATTTACACACTGACTTTGGTAGAAGATGTGTAGACATTTGATAGGTAGGAATTGTACTTGCCACTGTGCGAATTAGCATCGTTCTGCCTGCCTGTGATAAGAGTTTTGACTTCCATCCTTCTAGCTTATGGTTGATATTCTCCAGTAGTTCTCTATAGCTTTCTTTCTTGGACCTGCCAAAAGAGGTTTGGATTCCTAAATATTTCATACTAGATGTAGATTCCTTATACTCCAGCTTTCCAAGAATGGCCCTTTTTGTTGCATGATTTGTATTTCCTGTAATGAAAATTGATGATTTTCCATTATTGATTCGTTGACCTGACCATGCTTGATATTTTCCAGATTCTCATATATGGACCTTGCTACACTTTCATTTGCTTTCGCAAATATTATAAGATCATATGCAAAAAATAGATGGAAAATTGGCGAACAATTTTTGCAAAGCTTTATACCTTCAATATTGCCATTGGTCTTTGATTTGGCAATTAATCTTGAAAGAACTTCTGTACATAATATAAATAGAAAGGGTGAGATAGGATCACCCTGTCTAAGTCCTCTTTCTGCTTTTAAAAACCCCCTTGGAGAGCCATTTATAAGAACTGAGAATGATGTCGTCGTAATGCATTTTTTGATAAGATTGATCCACTGCATATTATAACCCAGAGCCTTCATTACTACAAATAAGAAATTCCATTCTATGAAATTAAAAGCTTTCTCCATATCTAGCTTTATAGCCATTTGGCCTTTTTCCCTTTCAATTTCTTTAGATAGTGAAAAGCTCATGCGCAATAATGGAGTTCTCTTTGATATTGCGACCCGGAACAAAAGCAGTTTGAAAGGGAGAGATTATACTTGGAAGTGTTTTCTTCAGCTGATTTGCCAGAATCTTTGTGATAGTTTTATAAAATTTCGGTGTCTCTATCGGTATTGTTCATGCACAAATTTAAGATTTGAAATCACAACGTATAATTATGTTTTTGAGAGATTGATCAGTTTGTGACTAAAGTACCCAACTAGATTGCGATGTACGTACCTTCTGGACGAATCAAAGTGAAGTCCAAGGGTAGTTTTAGCTTCTTCAAGTGCTCCGCTGAATCTTTCAAGCTCTTCCACTGGAACACAAGTTCCATTGTATTTGTTCCCAACCCGAAGCCGGGACGTCTTCACGTCACAAAAGATAGGTACAACTCTTTTCTTGTATTCCATTTGAAGAGCCAACTCATGGAGACAATGGCGAGGTGAGAAAGTTGCGACGCCGACTTTAATTTACAATCTCGAATGGCGGTATCAATCTTAATCGAATAATTTGTCACCAACTTTCAAGTTTCGGTAGTCGAGGAAAGGCCTAAGCCCCAGCCTGAAAGGGTGGTCGTGGAGTAAACCGGCAAACGTCCCTTCTAGTGTCGAGCCCCCGGTGCGTGGCTGATGAACACGTACGTCGTGTGGGAGTGATAATATTGTTTGTGCAGGTGGACGAGCAAAGCTCTTGGCCAAAGCTTGTACACGGGACATGACTAGATACTTGAAGAAGCTATATATAATTAATGGAATTAATTCCAGGTTTCAAAACTAGTACTAGTACTCCAGAGTCTAAGCCTGGTTTGTTTTCGGAGTTAAAATCGAAAACTATGAAAACTATGAAAACATTTTCTAGATTTCGTACGGACAGAAGTTCTATGAAAATAAACAGACTTTGGTTTTTGAGTTCAGAGTTTTCAAGTCGTCCTTCTTTACTTCTGAAGTACTGTACATTTTATAGTTGTTAAACAAAGCAAGAAAAAAAAAAAAAATCAAAAGAAGCTCACTTGCCCAGTACATGCCGAAAAGTATTATGTAGAAAGCGCACTGTTCACTTGTACAGTTCCGGCAGCACCTGCTGCATGTCTTGATTTCAGCACTGAACACTATAAATAGTTGTGGGTCCCACCATTATATATATTTTATAACAAGTCAAACTAATCTCATCTCATCTCTATAAACAAACACATATCTCATCTTATCTTAATATATCTCAATACTATTCATCTCATCTCAAAAGATTTTATCTCATCTCATCTCATCTCAAAAAACAAACGAGGCTAAGAGCCTAGCCTAGGGTGATGTGACCACGAACGATTTTGTCTTTTTTTTTTTGTTTTTTTCAAACATTGTTTTAATTAAATTAAATATTTTTTTAAAAAAATAAAAAATAGAAATTCATTTTAAAATAATTGCTTAACAATAAAGTAAAAAAATAAAAATAAAAAATAAAAAAATGAAATCGGTTGCCACCTCCGGTGACTACCTTTTGTGGAATAAGTATTTTGCATTATTTAAAGAGGAATGTTGGTACTGCAGCACGAAGTGATAAACTTGAGCTCTAATATTTGAAGAAGAGAAATTCTGGGTACAGTTCCAGCCTTTAATTAAGGTTGTCGTTGCTGTCGCATTATATCTTACCAGTAATGCCGTATTGTATTGTTAATATATGATGTCACCTACGCGGAATTAATTAAGGAAAGGATAAACATACATTTTTTTGGTATACTTTTCTTATAATTATATATGTTTTAAATCGAGTTCTGATCTAGTTAATACATAATTAATGTAAAGAAGGACTGTTTTTTTCATTACTCACATACGTACGTAGAAATTATGACTTTATTTTTTTTAAAGATAAAATTATGACTGTATTAGTTAGTTAATGTAACACTTGTATTAGACAGTACTAGCTAGTAGTTATATATAGATATACATATATTTATATATTTATATTAGGCCTTACATGACTTATAGACAGAGTTATTAGGTAATTAAGTACTGATCACTCCGCATACTTATCATGTAATGTCGTGTATTTAATCGAGAAAAATTAGCTAGATTTGTGAAAAAAAAAAAAAAAAAAAAATCTCTTAAGAACTGAATCGGGTCACACACATATAAATAAGCACCATAGTTATAAAAGAATTACATAAAAATAAACTTACAAATTAACATAATTTAATGTAGTATATATATTAGATTGTAAAATTCATCTAAAAGATCACATAAAGTTATGTCAATTTGTGAACTTACTTTTTATAAAATCTTTTAATATCTATATAGGACCTCTAATATGTATGTGTGTGTGTATATATATATATATTATATGTACATATATCTTAGTGGCTAAATTCTTCCTTACGGAGATGATTTCTTTAAAGAAAGTTATGAGCGATCAAAAAGTTATCTTGGCCACTTTATTCTTAAAGAGGCAAAGGAAACCACAAGAACTCAAACAGGATAATGCACGGAGAATGCTTGTGGAAATGTTTCACTATCTATTTCATTCATCTTTCATTTGTACAATAATAACAGAGTATTTATACACATTTACATATAACAGAATTTGATCAAAAGAATACATCCAACGGCTCATAAGCACTCAGTTTGTTACAACAGAAAGTGCTGGAATTACAGACAGATGGCATCCTTCTTCAAGTGCAGTATTAGTAGTGCATTCCGTTGTGGGTAGAGCTGCTGTAGTGGACTGCGCTGTGCGTAGGACAGAGTAGCCTTAATAGCCCCCCGCGAGTCAAGCGACACCGGAGAGATGGTGAGGCTTGATCGAAGGAGATTAAAGCGTGCTGTTGACAGGGGCTTGGTGAAAATATCTGCTAGTTGATCCTTGCTGGAAATAAATGAGACTTTTAAAGTCTTGGCAGCAACACGTTCACGCACAAAATGATAGTCAAATTCAATGTGTTTAGTGCGAGAATGTAGGACAGGATTCATTGATAAATAAGTGGCACCTAAATTATCACACCAAAGTGTAGGTGGAGAATTTAGAGCAATGCCGAGTTCACCAATAAGAGATTGCAGCCAAATTAATTCAGAAGTGGTGTTAGCCACTGCCTTGTATTCAGCCTCCGTAGAAGACCGTGCAATGGTAGGTTGTTTCTTGGATCCCCAAGAAATAAGATGATTCCTGAAAAAGATACAAAATCCTCCAGTAGATTTGCGATCATCAGGGCACCCAGCCCAGTCAGCATCAGAAAAGGCAACCAATGAAAAATTAGAGGAAGAGGAAAAATGAAGCCCATAATGGGCTGTGAGCCGTAAATAACGCAGAATGCGTTTAACAGCTTGCCAATGACTGGTGCGAGGACAATGCATGAAATGACAGACCTTGTTAACTGCAAAGGAGATATCAGGTCTAGTGAAGGAGAGGTAATGTAAGCTCCCAACCACACTACGATAAAGATGAGGATCTTCAAAGGAGGATCCATCAAGTAGGGAAAGTTTCGTGGATGTGGACATAGGGGTGGAGACAGGCTTAGAAGTGTGCATGTTAGTGCGTTTTAAGAGGTCCGAAACATACTTGGCTTGAGAAAGCAACAAACCATGCCTGTTACGGTTCACTTCTATGCCTAAGAAATAACGAAGAGCCCCTAGATCTTTAACTGGAAAGTGAGAACCCAACACACACAGAAATTCCATGATTAATGCAGAATTAGAACCAGTGACTATGATGTCATCCACGTAAATTAAAACATACAAAGAAACACTGGAATGATTATAAACAAATAATGATGAGTCGGATTTGGACGCATGAAAATTCAGAGAAATTAAACAATTGCTTAATTTAGAGAACCAAGCCCTAGGGGCTTGTTTAAGGCCATAGATGGACTTACGGAGCTTGCAGATATGGTTGGGAAAGTCTGGATTTACAAATCCTTGCGGTTGCTGCATGAACACAGCCTCCTCCAAGTCACCATGAAGGAAGGCGTTTTGCACGTCCAACTGATATAGAGGCCACCTAGATGAAATGGCGATGGAGAGGAGAAGCCGGATTGTCACAGGTTTGACAATCGGACTGTATGTCTCGGTGAAGTCGATACCGGCTTGCTGATGGAATCCCTTGGCAACAAGACGAGCCTTGCGTCGTTCAAGAGATCCATCAGCATTTGGACTTCAGTACCCATTTGGAGCCCAAAATATTGTGGGAAGAGGAGTACAGAACGAGATCCCAAGTTTTGTTGAGAAGGAGTGCCTCAAATTCAGTGGCCATGGTTGCTCTCCACTCAGAATATTTGTTGGCTTCAGTGAAAGAAGATGGCTCTTCGGGTATGATTGAAGAAGGGTTTTCGGTGAGATGCAGAGTAGATTTCGAGGGAGGCCAAGGAAGAGTGCCATCCGTACGATGGAGAGGTTTATGAATGTTATTTTGTGCTCGGGTAATCATACGATGAGTGGAGAAGGGAGGGATCTGAGGGGATACAGGCGAAGGTGCTGGGTTTTCTTCTCTTGGAGGCACAGAAGAGGGATCTGGAAAGTGCGTAGCAGTAGGGTTTCGGGAGTCAAGTGGCGAGCTGGGTATGGGTAAAGGAGATATGGGGTGGATCGTATGAGGTGAGGGTGGGCTGAGTGAAGTAGATGAAATGGGCTGAGAGATGTTTACGGGCCGAGAGGTGGGAGGGGCAGTAGAAGGGTTCAATGAGTGAGACGGTAATGAAATCAGCCAAGGAGAGCCCAGGATAGAGGATGTCGAAGATTGAGGGGATACCGATTGTGTTTGAGGAGGAGAGTTGGACGAGGCTTGAGCAAATGGGAAGATGGACTCTTGAAATTGAACATCACGGGAAGTGTATATTCGGCCGGAAGGAGGATGAAGACATAAATAGCCTTTATGATCAGGCCTATACCCAATGAAGACACATAGTTTGGAACGATAATCCATTTTGTGATGATTATATGGTCGCAAATTGGGCCAACATTGACACCCAAATGTTCGAAGAAAAGTGTAATCCGGTGGATGATGAAATAATTTTTCAAAGGGTGATTTATGATGAAGTATTGGAGTTGGCATTCGATTTATGAGAAAGACTGAAGTTAAAAAGGCCTTGGCCCAATATTTTTGAGGGACGGTGGCATGGGCCATTAGGGAAAGACCGGTTTCAACAATGTGTCGATGTCGTCTTTCAACAGATCCATTTTGAGAATGTGAATATGGACACGTGAGTCGATGATTAAGTCCAATGTCTTGAAAAATTTTGCGAAGAGGCCTAAATTCGCCCCCCCATCAGTTTGAACCGAGAGAATTTTAGATGAAAAATAATGTTGAACATATTTAAGAAAGGCCAAAAAAACAGTGGAGACATCTGATTTTGCTTGAAGAGGAAACAGCCATATATATTTAGTATTATCATCAACAATGGATAGATAGTAACGACAACCACTGGAGGACGGCACAGGCGCCGGTCCCCAGACATCAAGAAATAACAAATTAAAAGGTTGAGAAGAGGCAGAGGAAGATGATGGATGCGGAAGTGAGTGCGACTTGGCTTGCAGACAGCTTGAGCAGGGGAGAAGCCGCTGACTGCTAGTGGTGGGAAGCCGAAATTTGCTTATAGTGTAGATAGTAGAACATGGGTTGGGATGACCTAAACGATCATGCCAAACAGATGAAGAGGTCCGTTCACCAATCAACGCTTGGGAATGAGAGGCAGATGTGGAGGATGGAGTGAAGACATCAGTTGGGAGTGCATAGAGCCCGTCCTTAACGCTGCCCTGAAGGAGTTCCACCTTGGTTTGTAAATCCTTCACAACAAAGAAATGAGAGTGAAATTCAAAATAGACAGAGTTGTCTAAACAAAACTGCCTAACAGAGAGTAACTTTCGAGTTATGGACGGCACATGTAGTAATTTATGCAAGAGGAAATTATGAGAGGGAGAAGTAAGGGAGGCAGAACCAATGTGATGAATGGGAAGATTGGATCCATCCCCAATGCTGACTTGATCAGTGCCTTGATAGGACGCAGCATCCAAGTTGAGGTTTGCAAGTTCATTTTTGAAATGAGTTGTCGCAGCTGTGTCCGGGAACCATGTGTTGTTATGAGCCATAGGTGAAGGAGCCATGGATGTGAGGTTGGCAGCAAAGGAGACAGGAGCTGGTGTCTGGAAAGTGTGGTCAAAGCGACGA
>QEOT01001220.1:1498-50400 GCA_003123785.1 Pterocarya stenoptera
TTTCATGTTTTAAATAGATAAGAAAATTAATTAACTACTCCTTTAACTTGTTTGAATTAGTTAATTAGGGTTAACAATTAATTTGTATCAGTCATTGGATCGACTTCGGGTTATCAAGGATGACAATTTTATGTATATGCGAATATGCATTGCATGCACTTTATTCAAAATCGCAAGTACCTTGTCGTATATTTCACACGTACATATATAACATGATTCAAAATCATCGGCTAGTTTTTGTTAGCAGTTGCCGTATTATTTCTAAATAAATCGCAACTTTGTCTGCATCATTACCCATTATATTTCAATGGCTGCCACCCAAACGATCCCATATAGACGATCGATCTTATCTTATCAGGACATAATTGTCGTTTTATGTTTAAGGACAGAATTGTAGTTTCGTTTATTTTTACTTCTGCAATATAGCACACTTGCCGTGTAGTATTTTTCTTCCTTTTATTGTACATTGACTTTAACAATTAATTCATTTACACACAACTCTTTTCTCCACAAGTCTCTTTTATTTTCGTCTTCTTGCTCTGCTAGGGCTTCTGTTATCTGAGTATTTTTACATATCTCAATGAATTAGGAGTGTACGTGTTATATATATAATATGGTAAGCAAGAAGTTAGAGTACTAGCGCGCTGTTGGCCGGTAATTTTTCATATTTAATACATCCAAGTACTTCTCAACCAACAATAGATCATCATTAAAGGAATATGTTTCCTTGTTAACTACGCGCTTCCACAACTACTTTTTTGCTTCTTTTATTTATGTGAGACAATGACATGCATTTTCGCTTTCTTAATATTAGGTAATGAAAAATAATCCACATGCAGTTATGAATACAAACCAGTCCTTTGGAGGGTAAGCGGCCTTTATAAAGGGCAAATTCTGATTTCCGGCCGTCCATGGGTGCAGGTTTCTCAATGGGATTTTTATATGCATGCAGCTTAATCTAACGCATGACTACATAGTTCTGTACATATTAATCTAAAACAAACTAATACCACATTGATATCCATTAGTTTTAATATTACAATTTACAGATGATCAGTGATCATGTCTGACTCTCTCTGGTGGATTGATAATAAAGTAAGATTGTATTGAAAGTTATTAGGCTTCCTAATTATACTGCATGGATTCTACATTTTGTAATAAAGTCGGGACAACGACATCATACACTTTGGTTTTTAATTGCATTCTTTGGGTACGTGCGTGGCATGCATGCATTTATCATGATGTCATTAATTGAACATGTAGTATTGTCTATATAGAGGGTGCGCCTCATGATCATATATATGGCCGAACACATCTGTGAGATTAATCTGTAGTGTGGCCTCAGCAAGGGATAATGCATGCATGCATGCATGAGATGAGAGCTTCATTAATTTCTTGCCGCTCCGATTTTGTGGCCAAATTAAGCCCATGGATCGTGAAGAATCTGCAGCGAAAATTGCATATTTGGGATCGATGATGATGATGATCATGAGAGCTAGACGTAGCTTTCCTTCACTATCCATGGATCTGGCCACATAACCGTGGGGGTAACAATCCTATCCAACCTTGGGACTGCCACGCATCCGTTTGGATAACTCATGAGGTCTTATTCTATATATATATATATATATATATGATCTGTTTGTGTTTATAATTTCAAGTATCGTGATCCTTACTAGAATTTGAATATCATGTCTGTTTTTGTCCAACTTCGACATCATTCAAAATAAGTCGGTGCGAAATGGGGAATGGACCTCTTTAATTTCTCTGCCTATATAAAGCTAGCTAGCCGAATGCCTTCCGGCCATGATATCCATCGACTATCTAATTGCCTAGTACACCATATATTAAGAATTTTGTAATCGAGGAATGATGGAAGTGCGCAATTTGTTACTGCTCTTGCTCTGCGTGTTAATTCAGCTTGTTGGGGTTGGTCATGATCATCAGGTGATTATTGCTTGTGATTATATATTTTTAGTTTTATTTTGTATGTGTGGTCGAGTGTTTGCTTATCTTATCATCATTTTGTGCAGCTGACAACTGATTCTAAACTCGTACAAACCACGATTAATCGAACTTGGCCTAGCCTGATCAACAAAATACCAAACGAAAACCTTTGGAGGGCTCAATGGACTAAACATGCAGGCACCTGCACCACCTACACTCAAGACAATTATTTTCGAGTGGCTTGTATTAGGGCCACCTTTCTTGGAAACATAACTGCATCCCTAGAAGCAGAAGGCCAGTTTACATTTTATTAATCACATTGTTATTATTATTATTACTACTGCAACAACTACTCATGCAGTACTAGCACTTGTTCAATTTATTTATTTTTCTATTTCTAATTCATCAGGGATTCTTGGCGGGACTTCATCCCTTATAATGTATTATAGGAGGGCAATTGGGGCGCAGTTACATCTAATCCTCAACTTTGCCTGCCACAAGGATAGCAATGGGACTCCACAAGTCCTTGAAATTCGATTTTGCCTAGACAAGACTGGATTGAAATTCGAAATGTTTAGGCAATCTCGCGTTTTAAATACCATGAGCTATAATAACATATATGCTAGAATCCGTTTGGTTTACAAGCATTCCCTTTATGATATTAAATTGGCAAACAATATTGGTGTTCCAATTGAAGTTGGGATAATATAAGACCCTTTTTACCTCAAAGTCATCGTTGTTCTCTCTTTTTCCCGAATCATCATGTACCTATATAATTGTATACATTTTGCCTAATCAAGTATATATGTAGTAGTTTATAATTGAATAAATCATTTATGGGTGTGCAAAATCAATCAAACTCTTGCGAACCTATTGCTCTGAAAATTGATGACACTGAGTGCGTGAAATAAAATAAAAAAAAACACTAAGTTGAGCCTTTGCACATTGGTATATATGCCTCGGGAACCCTCGATTTATAAAGACAATTAACAACACTTAATGTACAAGCTCCTTCAAATTGGGCAGAGATTTCATATAAAGTGGCTTTATTCCTTAATGGCTGGGCATTTAATTAAGCCCAGTTGAGATTTATAAATTGGAGGCTGTATATTTTGCCCCTCCCCCTTAGTGTAACACACGAGGTTTGTAGCACAAGAAATGTCTCTCTCAATGGATGTGTCTCCCTTGATGGAGCACTTTGGCTGTGGAGTTTGAAATTGTTTCTCTAGTCTTACCACGTAGCACACTTTACCATTGACGAAAATGATTTCGGACAAACAACGATCGTGAAAGAAATTTGTAGAACAACCACACCCGATCTAAGATTTGTCGCTCGAGGTAAACACTTCTACTATGTACCCTGTTTAAGAATTTCGAACATCGGTATCCAAGCCTACTTCGGTAGTTCCTGAGTTAGATTATGATCTACTCTGTGATTTGTTTTTACTGAAATATTTTTTGCATATGATGAGAGAATTTTTTTCTCTCTCTTGGTATGCAGGTGCTGCACTGCCAACTGCCAGAACGTGGTGATGCTAACAAGGGCCAGCGCCACAAGTTGTTGCCTGCCATGAAGGGCGGAGCCCCACGTACGGAGTACCGCTGAAAGGGTGGCAACGGTTACACGCAATTATTATTTTTTGTCTCCTCCGTTACATGTACAGTAACTGAACAAGTGAGGAAGAAGGATAGTCTTTGGAAAATGATAGGTTAGTATCCTACTCATTTACTACTTTCTTCTTTTTTCTTTTTTCTTTTTTATTTTTATTTGATCTTTTTTTTAATTTTTTAATTTATTTAATAGTTAAAGTAAAATTATCTATTTTTTTAATTTTTTTTAATGATTAAAGATATTAAGAAAATACTTTAAAAAATGATAAAAAAATAAATATAGTATAAATAATAAATAGTAGTAAAAGGATATCCCAATCAACCTAATGACAAAATAAAGGTTTGGGTTTGGTTTAAATCATCTAAGATCTTGTTTTAGGCTGAGATGGATTTGGGCCATTTTTAAATCAGTTTTTTTGTCCGGCCCGTATCATATCGTTTTTAAAAAATAGCTTCGGGTAAACTGGGTCGTGATCCCAGCAGGCAAAGGCCTGACCTGAAGTCGGGCGCCCATGAGGGTGCATCCCAGCCGAGCAGGTCTGAGCCTGTTGTATTGTTTTAAAAACGAAAAGGCCTGCTGGTGGTTTGAACCTGGACCTAGTGGATAAATGCAATGACCTTAGCCATTGAACTACACTCGCAACTGTTACGGTTGCCAAGCCTTTTTTTCTAAATATAATTGTTCTCAGATATTCTTAAACTATTTTATTACTATTTATAAGCTATTAACTGTTATTTATAAACTATATTATTATTATTTACAAATATTTGAGATGTTCTTAATATCCAAATGAGTCCAAAATTTTTATTATTAACTTTATTCGACAAATAGTTATGCCACATGAATATTCTTTAAGGAAAATATTTTTGGCATGTTTGTCAATATTCCATTATTTTGAACATGTACTTACTATTAATTTAGGCATTTTATTTATGCTCTAAGTTGCCTATATTGTTATTTTTTGTGAATAATGGAATATTATTGGGCTAAATGCCATTGCACGTAACTGTATGAGATCATTTATTAATAATATTTGTTAGGCTAATTTTAGAAATTGATCTTCAAATTTTTTAGAATGTGATAAAGTACATGATCGATCAAGTAGCCTAAGTATGTACAGTCCATATTGCTTGTGATGGGCCCAAATGGATTTCTTCAATCAATGAAAAAATTATTTTTTGCATGTGACTAACTCGATAGATTGCTTATTCTAGTAGGAGTATAGTTGACATTGATTTGAAATTAATCTCTTATGCACTATAAATTTACATGAAAATTAAATTATAAATTAATAATTTGGCATTTTAGCGCAACAGATTATTAAGCAGCTTAACGAATGCTTGATCTTACAACGTGCTTTAATTATTTTTATTCTCACTTAGATTAAAGCGGCAAATTTCTTAGACATGTGTGCAATTAAATACGCATATGATAGTAACTTTGATATAATCGAGAAGAAAACCTAGTGATTTTGTATTCGACTTAATTAGTGCATTATTCTCTTCCATGAGCAATAGTAAAAAACAATGACGATTCTTATAAGTGTCATATAACCTTAAACCATTATAATTGTGAAATGTCTCGAGTGAAATCGTAAGTGCACATCAAACGCATACACTACAATTTTCATAAAAGTTAAAGAGATCAACTATCACATAAAACTAAAACACTATTTTGTTTTGAGAATTTTGTGGGTAATAACGGAAGTTGTGAGGTTTTTTTTCGTTTTTTTTTTTTTTTTGTAATGCAAAGATTAATTGCTTACATATTTTTGAAACTGAGGAATATAATCTTGAAGCAATGTAGATTAACTCACAATTAAGCATACGCTTTTTAAAACTTGTGGTGCCCCCGATCCCCACGTACATAAACTTGAGAATCGAGATGCTTGGATGATGATAACACAGTCATGCATCCCAATGATAAATGCCAAGTGTGTGTACATGCAACAATATACAACAAAAAAAGCAGCGGATAATTTAAATAAGTCAACTAAGTACCAGAATTGTTTAATACAAATTCACTTAAATCAAAGCGTTTTAAAGAGCAATATAGTTATCTCATAAAAATATAATAATACCAAATACATAATTCAAAACGGGAAACAATTCCCAAGCACGAGCAAGTGATCCAAAATCACTCATCTGGCGGAGCCAAATCCTTAGACTCAACATCAACATCTGCATTAAAATCTACGATACCAAAAAGCTGGTACCGCAGGGTAAGGAATACCACATGAGATGTGAATCTTAGTAAGTAACAATCCTAGCAACCCATGAGATAAAAATATATTGATGCAACCAACAATTATGCATGCATATGATGAAATATGCATGAGACCTAAAAACATCATTTTCCCAAAAAATGATTATTTTCCAATGCATTCCCAGCCATTTTTCTCGAAAATGGCCCAAAAATAAGTAATCCACCATTTTCTCAAAAAATGGTCCACATAAAATCTTTTTTTTCAAGACCGCCACTTTTCCAGAAAATGGCCCAAATATCCAATTTAACCGTATGCACCATGATCTCCCCTAGGGACCATCCGCAATCCTTGGCTCCCTTTGTCACATCATGGGTAACGACCGTGCGAGTGACTTCGTTATGAGCGATGCCCAGTTTCGCGCCCAGCACTTCATGTCCAAGCATCCTTTAATCCCTGCCAGCAAGAGGGGCCACAAAGTTGGCACAAGAGCGTTACCATCACATCCGATCCCATTGTCGCCCAACGACAACCCAAGAAACGTCAATCATTATATTCCGCTCCCGAATGACCAGAGGAGCTACACCGAAATAATACCCCATCTCGGCTTGGGGTCATGATACACACGCACCCAAAAATCATTTTTCACATGAAACCCAGTTTCCAATTAAACACATGAACATACAAGCAATTAGGCGAAAACCCAATTTTCATTTGCAAACATGAACCTGCGTACAATTATGCAATGATAAATGACATGACATAAATGTTCACAGCCAATAGATCCCAGTATAATCCAATTACACAAACAATTTCATCCTTCAATCCAACCGACCCCCTTTACTCTTCAGACTCAGTGCGACACAACCAACTAGTTCACAATAAATATAGGTTAGCGCAAAAATATAATTAAATCTCAAAATTTTTTTGGAAATATACTTACAACACGATAATATAATTTTCAAAGGATTAATGAGGTGTTAAAAGTGGCGTCACAGCAACACAACAATGCAAAATGGATAAGGGCCATGAGTCTCAAAAACTCAACTTTTGAACGAGGACAAACCAAGACTTGGGGTGGCTAGGGAATGGGTTAGATGTCCTGGTGAAGCTACTGGTGGTGGTGGTTGGCCGTGGGTGGCGATGTGGACGGTGGTCGAAAACCAAAAAGCACAAATCGAAAAATGCAATGGCTGGGCTTCACCGGTAGTGGATTGGAGCTGAGGAAGGGTGGTTTCGGTGGCTGGAGGACTAATGGTGGTATGTTGAAAAGATGGTGGCGGCACGGTGGCACTGGAGTGAAAAAGGGCCGTGGCTTGGATTCCCTTGTGGCGGCTAACGGCCGCACATTAGGGGCTGAGATTGGAGGGGAAGATCGCTGGCCGGAGGGGAAGAAGATGGGAGGGGCAGTGACGGCCACACTGACGTGATGGGAGGAACAAAAAAAAACAATGGGGGAGAGGGGTTGCGCGTAGGAGGAGGAAAGCAAAGGAAGGAAAGGAGAAAAAGAAAGAAGGAAAAAGAAAAAGAAGAGAAAAAGAAAAAATGAGGGAAAGAAATGAGATCCAATCCTCACAACTTGGGTCGCAAAATTAATCCAATGAAAAGAATTTCAAAACAGTAAGTTGAATAAAATAATTTAAACGTAGAGACTAACTAAAATAAAATAATCATAAAAATCCAACAACAAAATAATTTCAAAGCCCACAAACAAATTAATTTAAATTAAAGAGTAATTTAAATGCAAAACAATAATTAATATTAAGAAAGCATATCAAAAGAAATTTCGCAAATTAAAAAATCATAAAAATAAACCAACGAGAAATTCGATAAATTTAAAACAAAATGACCAATATTTGAATTAATTAAAATACACTAAAATATGGGATATCACAAAACTTGCTATTTATCTGAATGTGGAATAAAGGTGTTGAGGACATTCTTGATTGCCACATTTGTTTAGAAGGTTTTTCAATGCACCTTTTATGGTATTAGCACTAGCTATATTTGAAGACATGTGAATTTTTTAGCACTCGTTAAGAGTAAAGCAATATCAAGCTTGGATGTTTTAATAGTAATGGTAGAAAAGTCAGAATGATTAGGTACGACTTAATTAAGATTAAAATACTTGCTCGTGGTTACACCAGAGCATGATTGATTTGATTGCACAAGCAAAAGCTAGTCTCCAAGAACAAAGCATCACCTTTTCACTAGTAGATAAGTTTCCCTTAATTAACGCAACTCTAACTTCACTCACTACCCCCACCTACTCATACTTATATAATATAATATTTCGTCATTACATAATGTCTGTCCCTTGCAGCATTACTCTGGCTTTATCGATTTCACTTTTTTTTTCTTTATTTTTATTAAACAAGCAAAATTTCAATAAAATAAAAGATGATATATATTAGAGGGGGTGGAGTTCCCCCAACAAGATATCTCAAAATAATAAATGCAGTGTAAGGGTAATAAAAATAAGAAAAAAAAAGATTCTAAGACCAATTTCTTGATCTCTACCCTGTCCCTACTAAGAGGAAACCGTCTTAAAAGACGTTTTGAAGGTAAGCCACTGCTGGAAGCGGTGTAAGTAGCTGCACAGTAGTTGAAAGCCTTGACGTATTTGTTGGTGAGGTCATTAGTCTCTCACAAGATCACCGGTTAAGAAAAGTAATAACCCGGAGGATAGACCGGCATAGGAAGAGAAAATCTGCAACAGAGGAACAGTCAATCCACGCCTCTGAAGTGGCGCGTGAGGGCCACGCACTGGTGGAATAGAGGAGGCGTCTGACCGATCTGAAGGATCGGAAGGTGGGGAGTCTTTTGGTCCAGTGCGTGTAGTCGGCAGAGCTGTCGGAGCGTGGCGGCGGGTGAAGACCATGCGTGGAAACAATCCGCGCATAAAGGTCACGCGCCAACATTTTGGGCGCAATTCTGGGTCATCCCAGTAAATCGGCAGAAGGGGAACGTCGAGGTGGGGCTTGTGTTGTGTGTTCATGGCCAGAGTGCAGCAGATATGAGAAAATATGTGCCGATGGAAAAACACAACTATAAAAGCATATTCACAAATAGGTAGTGGAAAGGAAGGAGGAAAAAAATGAAATTGAGAGAAAGGTGGAACCGAGGCTCACTCATTCCCCTCCGACGACAGCACTTGGCGAGATTGTTTTCTTTTTAGAGAGAAGGCAGAGCTTCTCTGTCTAGAAATGGAGAAGATGAGAGGAGCTTATCGATCTCACTTCATAGATACATACAAGTTGAAATACATAAGTAAATTTATCTTTAAGCAAAAAGCTATTGAAAAAATAGATGACTAACCAAATTCTTCTTACCTGAATGCAGACAGGTTCTTCTTGGTGACAAATTCCGTAGCATGTACATATGCAGCAAGATCTTTGGAATACTCAACGGCAGCCATAAGCTTCAAACACGATGCAGCTCTGGTTCTAATTAAAGGCTCTTCCCTATTGCTATAATATGAAAAAGTCAGAAACTGCATGGTATTGTTATAAAGTGAAAATGTCATAATATACCAGATACATAAGTCATAATAAGCTTAAAATATATATATATATACAAATCCTTGAAATCCAAATTCACACTCATATAACAATTTAAAAAATATATATGCATATATATAATCGTGCTACAATTTTCACCAACACAAATTGAAGACCATGATTAAAGAATTATCTTGATCTAAAAAATTTGAAGCTGCCTGTGATCTTGAAGGACTATATATTCCCTTATCCATTGGTCATGCCTTGACCTTAAACAAATCAACTCATCCCAATGAAGAAGTAAGCAACCCTGAACAAATCAACTTATACGCAAATAGCAAAAATCTATGATGTTGGTAAAAATATTAACAAGAATATGACAAGCGAAAGGAATGATGTTTGGTTATCAAAATTTCAATAGTTGATATATATATATCTATATCATTGTTCCCCTTGCCTAAACAATTGCAAACTCAATTTTAGAAACCATAAAAGTAGAGGATAATTTAAATAAGTCGACTAAGTACCAGAATTTTTTAATACAAATTCACTTAAATCAATGCGTTTTAATGAGCAATATAGTTATCTCATAAAAATATAATAATGCCAAATACATAATTCAAAATGGGAAACAATTCCCAAACACAAGCAAGTGATCCAAAATCCTTCCTCTGGCGAAGCCAAATCCTTAGGTTCAACCTCAGCATCTGCATCAAAATCTGCGATACCATAAAATGGTACCGTAAGGTAAGGAATACCACATGAGATGTGAATCTAAGTAAGTAACAATCCTAACAACCCACAAGATAAAAATATATTGATGCAATCAACAATTATGCATGCATATGATGAAATATGCATGAGACCTAAAAATTTCATTTTCCTCGAAAATGATTATTTTCCAATGCATTCTCCGCCATTTTTCTCGAAAATGGCCCAAAAATAAGTAATCCACCATTTTCTCAAAAAATGGTCCACATAAAATCTTTTTTTTCAAGACCGCCACTTTCCCAAAAAATGGCCCGAATATCCAATTTAACCATATGCACGATGATTTCCCCTAGGGACCATCTGCATACCCTGGCTCCCTTTGTCATATCACAGGTAACGACCATGCGAGTGACTTCGTTACGAACGATTCCCAGTTCCACGCCTAGCACTTTGTGGCCAAGCATCTTCTAAACTCCACTAGCAATAGGGGCCACGGAGTCGGCACGAGAGTGTTACCAGCGACAACCCATGAGACTTCATTCACGATATCCCGCTTCTGAATGACCAAAGGAGCTCTACCGAAATAATACCCCATCTCGGCTTGGGGTCGTGATATACACGCACCTAAAAACTATTTCTCACATTAAACCCAGCTTCCAATTAAACGCATGACCATACTAGCAATTATGAGAAAACCCAGTTTTTATTTACAAACATGAACATGCGTGCAATTATGCAATAATAAATGACATGACACAAATGTTCATAGCCAACAGATCCCAGCATAATCCAATTACACAAACAATTTCATCCTCCAATTCAACCGACACCCCTTACTCCTCAAACTCAGTCCGGCACAACCAACCAATTCATAATAAATACGGGTTAGCACAAAAATATAATTAAATCTCAAAAGTTCTTTGGAAATATACTTACAGTGCGATAATATAATTTTTGGAGAATTAATGAGGTGTTAAAAGTGGTGGCCCAGCAACGCAACAGTACAAAATGGATAAGGGCCATAGGTCTCAAAAACTCAACTTTTAAATGGGGACAAACGAAGACTTGGGGTGGCTAGAGGGGCTTCGGGTGTTGGTGAAGCTACTGGTGGTGGTGGTTGGTCGTGGGTGGCGGCGTGGATGGCGGTCGAAAGCCAAAAAGCACAAATAAAAAAATGTAATGGATGCATTTCACCGGTGGCGAATCGGAGCTGGGGAAGGGTGGTTTGGGTGGCTGGAAGGCTGATTGTGGTATGGCGAAAAGATGGTGGCGGCACGGCGGTGCTGGAGTAAAAAAGGGCGGTGGCTTGGAGTCTCTCGTGGCGTCTAACGGCAGCACGAGAGGGGTTGAGATTTGAAGGGGAAGATCGCCGACCGGAGGGGAAGAAGATGGGAGGGGCAGTGACGGCCACTCCGGCGCACAGCGGCGTGGTGGGAGGAACAAAAAAAATGACGAGGGAGAGGGGAGGAGGAGGGAAGCAGAGGAAGGAAATGAGAAAAATAAAGAAGGAAAAAGAAAAAGAGGAGAGAGAAAAAAGGGAAAAATAAAAAGTAAGGGAAAGAAATGAGATCCAATCCTTACAACTTGGATCACAAAATTAATCCACTGAAAAGAATTTCAAAACAGTAAGTTAAATAAAATAATTTAAACGCACTGACTAGCTAAAATAAAATAATAATAATAATCCAACAACAAAATAATTTTAAAGCCCACAAACAAACTAATTTAAATTAAAGAGTAATTTAAATGCAAATCAATAATTAATATTAAGAAAGCATATCAAATTAAATTTCACAAATTAAAAAATCATAAAAATAAACCAAAGAGAAATCCGATAAATTTAAAACAAGAGAACCAATATTTGAATTAATTAAAATACTCATTCAATTAAAATATACTAAAATACGAGGTATCACAAAACTTGCCAATTATCTGAATGTGGAATAAAGGTGTTGAAGACATTCTTGACTGTCACATTTGTTTAAAAGGTTTTTCAATGCACATTTTATAGTATTAGCACTGTAGTATAGCTAGTCTTCTTTTTCTCTTGCGAGGACAACTAAGTCCTTGAAGATATATGATTTTTTTAGCACCCCTTAAGAGTAATAAAATATCAAACACCTTGGAGGTTTAATAGTAATTATGGAAAAGTCAGAATGATTAGGTACGACTTAATTAAGATTAAAATTAATACTTGCTCGTGGTTGCATTAATGTAAGATAAGTTTTAAGCTAAAATAATTTCTTGCAAATCTTCTTCTCTCTCCTATAATAGATTGAAGAATAAGAAAATATTGAGCAAGTAAGAAATACAGATATATCATTACTTAGCTACTAAAACTTCATAGACTACATTTATTGCACAAAGCATTTTTTTCTTTTAGCGCTTTTAATACGATGTTGGTAAAGTCTATACATAAACTGATTGACTTTGTAATCTTATTTCTCAAATCGAGAAATGATACACTAAAATATGTTCTTGGGACATAGGATGATGGGTGTGAGACTTGAGAAATGGAACATTTTTTTGCTAATAAGATTCATCTCCTTTACTTAGTAGAGTTAATAAGAAAAGGTAATATGAGCATTTTCTATATTAAATCCCTATATGCGCACATTAATGTTTCTAAAGGACATAACTAAAAAATCGCTTCATCACATAAATGAGATTCGAAAGAGAAATTTCTTTTTCTTTAAATTTTTTAGAATAGTATTTTTTCCCGATTACAATAGTATGAGTTATATGATAAGAGCAAATATCTTGCAATGTTATAACTTGCTGACTGTGGAGCTATAAGAAAATTATGGAACAAAAAAAATTGTTACAATATCACACTTGGGCTGATGTATAATGGGGTTGCCGCCTTAATGCTAAAATTTCATTTGTAGATCAAGTGCATTCACCTTTTATTAAGGCCAAGTGATCGTGTGATTGTTTTGTACAAAGTGAATTCAATTAAGATGAAAATATGAAAGATCTAAGATTGAATATTTCTTGTTAAATCAAGAAAATTACTCATATTTTTTGCAAGGCTGGAGTACTGTGAATTTTATTAATGCTTGATTTGTTGATATAATGTTTTATCATACATTACCTTAATATCAATATTTTCAAAATCTTCATAAAAGTTCATCGAAAACAGTGAAAGTAATTCACCAATTAGTGGGACGATACGTTTGCATGATGATATAGCACTAGTTATAGTGATTCTAAAAAATTTACTCAAATATAAGATTCTCATAATTAGCATTGTAGTAATATAACAATATTTTATCATCATTTAGAGACTAGAATGGAATATTTATAATATGTGTTTTGCAAATAAACGTATTGAATTCATATAGTAGGAATCCCAAGATAGAATATTTCTGGATTCATTTCACTTATATGATTCACCATGCGCCTGTCGATCTTATCAGCAAAAGAAAATTGGAATGGATAGAAGTATATCCATCTCTTTCCACTAATTGAGCTTACTTTAGATAAACATTGATCGCAAATTTGCTGGAACTTTTATGAAATGAATTAAATAGTTGACTCTCATGAGTATTTTGAGCGCATGTTTGTTACAGTTTGTACTATTTTGGTACAAAAAAAATCTGAATGCTGCTAGTAGTATATATTTTCATGCGGCCTAAACCAACTATTTATTCTGATAAGATATCAACTGGAAGCGATTCCATGTATATCACTATATATATAATTGATCGTACGTATTTCATGATGCCATTGATCAATTAATCCTTTTTTTATATTAAGAAATTGTAAAGAAAAAATGAAGTGCGTAGGTCATGCATGAGTAATTAATACGTATCTTGAGGGAAATACTAGAGCATGTTAGGTACTGATTTTGTGTCTGCGCTCATCATGTGGTGATTAATATATAGCATTCCTTTCTATATAATATTAATTACAATACCCTAAGAACTTTGCCGATTTGATAATTAATTGTGGTGTTTCGGGTATGGGTAAAACAATATTATTAATTAATAAGAATCTATCCGGAAAAGGTGAGTACAATCTTTTCACAACACTCAAAATCACCATTTATATATATATATATAAGTCGATCGATATCTCTACATAGAGAAAATTATTCATACGCCATCTAATTGCCAGTTATTATAAGAATGGCCAGCCATAAATGCAACTTATATATATAATTATTCTGTATGGTAATTAGCAACGATCATGAAATGGGGGATTCGGGAAGACTTCGAGGGAAAGCCTTTATGAGCGTAAATAACATTAACGTTGGGTGATTTTGCACATTTACTACGCCATCTAATTCTCATTTACTTTTCACACCTCTTGGCTTTATAATAAGAAGACGTACATACGCATGCTTCATATTGCGCACGCTAGTCAAGCTTGCAATCGAGTAAAGAAACCAAGCTGATGAACAACAACGACTTTCCAGACGACTTCTTGTTACAGGTTCTGCTATGGCTGCCCGTTATTTCTTTATCTCGATTCAAGTGCGTCTGCAAATCTTGGTACGCCTTCATTTCAGATCAAACCTTCATCTATAAACACCTCCTCCACACTCAGTCCCCTTCCAACCGCAACAAGAATGCCCTTCTTCTCGTTAGCCGGCGTGATAAAATCACCTCCAAACTTGTCGTCTCCACACTTTCTTATGAAACTCTCGAAGTATCCCTCGCGCAGGTACCCCTACCTTCACCATATTCTGGAATTATGGATAAGAAAGGACAGATGTATATCGTGGGCTCTTGTAATGGTCTCGTTTGTCTTCATGATAACTGTAGTTGGAATAATACTCTATTATGGAACCCTGCAACTAAAGGAACAAAGGTTGTCCCCATATCAAACATGCCCCACCTTTCTGGTGACTATGATCGTGTCATTCTTAACGGCATCGGGTTTGGTTTTGATGCCAAAACTCACGACTACAAGATAATCAAGAATTTCCGACTCTACGAACCCGACTCTTCCTTAGAACAATACTTTCCAATAATCATGTACCATAGTGAGGTATATAGCTTAAGAACCAATTCTTGGAGACAAATTGACAGCGTCCCTTGTCTTATTTGGGATACTACTAGAGGTATGAGGACAAACCAGAATGGGATAGGTACTTGGTGGGCATCGGGTGATGATGATACAAATTGGGAAGGTATTTTGTCATTTGACATAACCAATGAGGTATTCCTAAAAACTCCGCTGCCGGATGGTAGCGATATAGGGTATTCCAATGATAAATATGTAGAATGTTTCTTGTTGAATGAATTGGTTGCTTTGGGTATTTCTTGGAAAGTTTTATACGAAGAGGGGTCGCAAATGTGGTGGGATATATGGTTGTTGCATGAATATGGGGTTACAGAGTCTTGGACAAAGCTGTTCAAGGTTGGCCCTCTTACTGGAGTTTTTCGACCATTAGAATATTGGAGGAATGACATTATATTCTGGGAAAAAGATGATGGACAACTGGCCTTGTATGACCCCTCTACCAAAGAGATGACGAATCTTCAAATTGATGGAGAATTACTCTCGTTGCAGGTCATTACATACATGGAAAGCCTAGTTTCTATAAGCGGAGCAAATGATATAGTATGAATAACAGAACAATTGTGAAAAGCGTTACAATATGTTTAAAGCAAACGTTGTACGTACCGGAGATAAAAGTGAAGAGAATTTTATCATTAAGGAATTAGCCTGAGCACAAGTGTTCTGCATGCACTTAAATCTTTCTTTTACATAATCTTCTTGTCTGCATGCATGTGGTGTTTCTCATGTCTATGCATTAATAGCATAATAGCATTAGTTGTATGACACAACGAAAACTACGTACAGAGAATATTTTTCAGAACAGTATGGCAAATTCTTCTCAATAAATTAGCAAATGCCGTCTTAAATGTTTTGGAAAATATTTCTTTAAAATACAAACAATACACACAACATACATATATATATATTAGAGGGGGCATTAGGAAACTGAATCAAATTCCTTAATATATGTATATATATGTTAGAGGCATATATGCACAACCTAAAGATTACTTATGCAAGTTATAGATAAAACGATGACCCATTCTACTATGAACAGGTAGAGTAAAAGGGTATATCATGTCAACAGTAAACCAAAACATACGTGTACGCAATCAAAGCAGCCTCATGCAAAGCGGGATCACCAATGCCCACACATCACCTTTATATGTACTGGAGTAGAGCATGATTGATTTGATTGCACAAGCAAAAGCTAGTCTCCAAATACAAAGCATCACCTTTCCACTAGTAGATGAGTTTCCCTAATGCAAACTCTAACTTCACTCACTTCCCCACCTACTCAGATCTATATAATATAATATTTACTCATTAGATAATGTCTATCCCTTGCATCATTACTCTTGTTTTATCTAGTGATCTCATTTCATAGATACATATATACAAGTTGAAATACATAAGTAAATTTATCTTTTAAGCAAAAAGCTATTGAAAAAATAGATGACTGGCCAAATTCTTCTTACCTGAATGCATGCGGGTTCTTCTTGGTGACAAATTCCGTAGCATGTACATATGCAGCAGGATCTTTGGTATAGTCAATGGCAGCCCGAAGCTTCAAACACAATGCAGCTTTGGTTCTAATTAATGGCTCTTCCCTATTGCTATAATATGAAAAAGTCAGAAAATGCATAGTATTGTTATAGAGTGAAAATGTCATAATATATCAGATACATAAGTCATAATAAGCTAAAAATATATATACAAATCCTAGAAATCCAAATTCACACTCATATAACAATTTAAAAAATATATATGTATATATATAATCGTGCTACCATGTTCACCAACTCAAACATCATCAAAGTAACAACAAATAAGAAATCTAAATAACACATTAATTACACAAATTGAAGACATGATTAGAGAATTATCTTCTAAAAAATTTGAAGCTGCCTGTGATCTTGAAGCCTATCGATTGGTCATGCCTTGACCTTAAACAAATCAACTTATCCCAATGAAGAAGTAAGCAACCTTGAACAAATCAACTACCCAAATGGCAAAAATCTATGATGTTGGTAAAAATCTTAACAAGAATATGACAAGTGAAAGGAATGATGTTTTGTAACACCCGGGCCAGCCAAGCCACTTTACAAAATTTTGGGTATATAGTTTTGAAAATCATTTGGGATTACGAGAAAAATTTTTGGAAGAGAGTTTGGACCTAAGATATTTTTGGCGGAATATAATTTTTCAATAGATTTAAAATCTTTAATGGACCAAGTGGATGTTCAACAGAAAAAGTTATGGGATAAATGTATTTTTTTTAGGTTGAGTCGAGGCCCAAAACTTAAGGTAAAAGCCATGCAATAATCTCATACATGATCTAAGACGAGGGCCAAGTATTTTCTTTTTTTTAGACTTAAGAGCCCAGCCCGTGGAAGCGTTGTCTAGACTTCTCATCGCACGGCTTTAAGCCGTTTCCATTTTCATGCACCTCTGTCCCTTCCTCTTCTTTAGGTTTTATCTTGTTTCCTCTTATAGCTCTTATATATGTTAAGCATCCTCAACCCTAGATTTGTGCCGCTCATCCACCTCTTCTCAAAATATCAAACTGAGACCTCCACTCCAGCCGCCTCACCACCTTCAAGTAGCCACACCCAGGCACTGCAACTCGACCCACGGAACCTCAGCCACTCAAAGTCCACCACTCCAGTCGTGCGCCACCACCTTCTCCATGTAAAACACCACCTTTGTTTGCACCACCGTGCTCAGCCACACAAAACCAAGAGCCGCCCCCCCCCCACCTCACGGAAAGCCTCTGTTTCCTACACCAGAACAAAAAAAAAAAAAAACAAAGCATCTACTGATCTCCACCGTAAGCCACTGCAAAACCACCACCTTTTGCACCGAAAAGCACCATAAAAGCAACAGGAACTGCCGGTCGTGACATCCTCGTCACCCTATGCAGATCATTGAGCCCAAACTCTCCTCCATATTTGTTCCCTCAAGGTTGCTCTCTCTCTCTCTCTCTCATCTCGCACTCTCTGTGCTCTCCCTGCCTCTCTCGCTTTCGCCGCCCAGCATAGGTGGCCTCGCCACTACACGCCCTCCTCGGCAGTCCAGCAACACCACCATAGTTCCTCCAGCCCAGCCCGTTGCACCTTGCCCCTCCACGCTCATCCCGACTTTAGTCGTATGTCCATGCCGCTACACTTCACTTCTTTTATTTATTTATTTTTTTCATATTGCTCACTTAAAAGAGTGGTATACATATATACATATCTATATATATTTATTTATATGGGTAAGTCTGTAACTTAATAGAATAGGCGTTATTACCGTTATGCCCTTTGATCATGTTTTCAAATGATGAAGTATTTCAGAAGCTTTTGCATATTCGTTCTAATAAATAAAATTTCCTTGTTACCTTTGAGTTACAATTTGCATTATTGTGTTTTAAACTTTTGATATGTATTTGTAAACTCTAAGCTTTCCATGTTTACAGAAATGATCTTTGTAAGTTCAATTTATTTTAAGGAAAGCTTCTTTCAAAAGTAAGTGATAATGTTGTAATTTTATTATGATTTAGTTTGTTAAATAATTTTTATGTATAACTTAAAAGAAATTTTGGCATAATTATGTTATGTAGTATTAAATCTGATAGTTTGATTTTCAATAGTAAATAAGTTAGAGTTAATACTTTAGTCAGAGTTTTAGTTGAAGAGAAGTGTTAACATTTTAGAAATTCGTGAATTTAGGTTTCTGAGGAATTAAAATAAGTTATTTTAGCATCTTAGATTTAAATATTGAAATAGGTGTTCAATTCAAAATTTATGAAGATTACGTGATGATGTTATAGGTGAAGATTAATATTTGTCGGCATTTTTGGGAGAAATTTTCGTAAAGCTAAGATGTCCAGGTAAGCGGAGTTCCTATACTAGATTTTGCATAAAATAAAATGATCTGAGGTTGATTTTGAAAAATATACATGTTTTGTTATGAAAATAAATTTTGGAAACGACCTCAATTATTTGTTCTGCATTACTCATGAAATTCTGTATAAGAAGAAGTAGTTTCTATCATGACTGGTGTAGACATGAGCTTATTTTGAAATTTTGTTTCTGAATTGTGCAAAAGAGAGCGACTATGAAATTTTATGCATAAATTATATTTTTGTGATCTGATTCTGTTATGTTCTGAAAATGTTCTGTACTCTGGTATGATATGATATGATTTCTAAAACCTCTGGCATAACATTCTGTTTCTGTTCTGTTCTGACCTTTCCACGGGTGTAAAATTGTGGCCTCTATTTGGGTTGATACCAACTTTTTTGTTTCTGGTGCACCCACTTTGGACACAAAGTAGTTTTCTACGTGGTCTTTCCTATGTGCACACTTGGGGCTCCTAGAATGATAAGGGGAAGATTCACATTCTGTTTCTGCTCGGTTGGCCGCAGAGGTTTGCACAACCCTACCACGGAGGTTAAACATGGAATTCTGTTCTGATATGATGTTTCAGTCATACTGTGCCAAGGGAATTTTGAATAAGAACATTTTTGAACTTTAGCTCTGATATTTCTTTATAGCATGTTCAGACTCTGCATTCTAAAAATAAAAAGTGTTTTGTTCTACATTCCGAACTCTGTAAAGGCTCATGTTTGCATACTAGTATATATTCTCTGCTTACTGAGTTGTTGATAACTCACCCCTTATCTCAATAATATTTTTCAGATGATTTTGGATGGTACAGCTAGGGACCAAGACTAGAAATCGTGTATAAGGCTATTTGAGCATAGTATATCAAGTACAAAGATTAAAGGTTAGGCTATGGCAAGAAGATGATACGACCGAGAATGTCATTAATAGGTATGAATATTTAATGTAGTAGGCTTGAACTTTTATCGCCTTGGTTTGCTTTTGTAATATCGAGGCTTGAAAGGAACGGTATAGTCTGGGTAATCTCTTTGGGGAATAGGATAATTGAGGGTTTAGATTTCGTGGAAATATGACATGAGGCTTTAGAGTAAAAATCGTGTATAAGGCTATTTAAGCATAGTAGATCAAGTTCAAAGATGGTATTTTGGTTGTTGGAGATTTTATTAGATAGTTCTGTTTTACTCTGCTAACTTGGTATCTTGTAAGGTTGATGGGTTCATCTTGAAATTTTTGTGGCATTTAGATTAATCTTATTGGAGTAGTTGATATGAAACAGTGAGTCGTATGTGTTATTGAAAATATTGGAGTCTCTACTATATGGTTGAGAAATGATTTTGAGTGACAATGAGTAACTCTCTGACCCCTCTAAGACCGGGGCGTTACATGTTTGGTCATCAAAACTTCACTAGTTGATATATATCTCATTGGTCCCCTTGCCTAAACAATTGCAAACTCAATTTCAGAAACCATAAAAGCAGCATATAAGATAGATAAGTTCAATACAAAACACTATAACAAAACGATATAAAGCCACAAAGAGTTGGAGACTACCAATTTTTACATATATGTTTCTTTGTGGATGATTCTTAATTTCACGTAAAGAGAGAGAAGACTCGCTGCCACCCTTCACCCACCCTAGACCCATGAGTGACACCTCACCACCGGCACAAACAAGATCGACGGACCCCAGCAACTTCGCTGAGGGCCGTCTAGCGTAGGTCCTGGCTCTAGCGACTTGGTTTTTTAATATATTTCTCTCTTTGTCTTTCTCGAAGGCAACATCGACCTTCGAACCTGTCCATCCGCCACAGCCACTGCCACATACTTGACAGATAGGCTCTGGCGACTCCTTTGAGGGCCCTCCAACGTCAGTCCCCCTCAGACGATCGAGATTTTGAGCTGCACTTTCATTGACGCAGCTTTAGTTTCTGATCTGCTTTTTATTCATATAATCCCTGTGATGACGAAGCGAGATTATCCTAGGTGACAATCTTGTGACTTGGGATTAGACGATGACGACGCGCAACGTGGATTCATCTTAGATGAAAGGTGAGAGGTGGTTGAAGGTGGAATAAAAAACTTTCAATTTTACGAAAGATGGAGGAAATAGCTTTTGCATCTCTAAATGTAGTAAAAGGGTGGGTAACATCCCGTATTTTAGTATATTTTTATTAAAGGATTATTTTAATGAATTTAAAAATTGTTTCTCTTGTTTTAAAATTAAGGGAGTTTTATTATATTATTTTATAATATTCTTAAGTTGAGAAAATTATTTTTAATGTGCTTTTCTAATATTATTTACTGTTTTGCATTTAAAGTGATCTTCAATTTAAATTAGTTTGTTTATGGGTTTTAAAATTATTGTTTGTTTATTTAAGCTTTTCACTGTGTTTAAGTTATTTTAATTAAATTTTCTATTTTGAAATAATTTTCGTTAGATCATTTTTGGGACCCAAGTTATGAGGATTGGACCTCAGTTCTTTCCCTTTTCTCTTTTTCCTTTTTCCTTTCTCCTTCCTTTTTCTTTCCTCATTTTTTTCTTTTTCTCCTTATTTCTCCCCTGCACCCAGCCCGCTCGACCAGCTCTCTCTCTCTCTCTTGTCCGTTGCTTCCTTAGCCTTATGCGCCGTCGTAAGCCATCCATGGCCACCACCGCCCATCTCAGCCTCTTCCCCACCGGTCAGCGACCTCACACCACCAACCCCAGCCCCTCCCGTGCCGCCGTGAGCCTCCACGCATGGCTTGAACCTGCGCGGCCTTGTGTGCTCCAGTACCACCGTCGCTCCACTTCTGGCCACCACCTCTTCACAACTTCATCCTCGGCCCTTTAGCAACCTATTGGACCCAACCCCGGCCCTGATCCGTCACCGGTGAAGCCTAGCCAACCTTATCTCTGATTTGAGCTTTTTGGCATTAAAACTGCCCCTTTCGCCGCCACCCTCGACCAAAGGCCACCACCACTAGTTTCACCGACCTCCCTATACCTTACCCTATCAATTTCAAGTCTTGGTTTGACCTCTTTCAAAAGTGAGTTTTTGAGACCCATGGCCAGTGTATTTTTACACCACTCAGTTGCTGTTTTATCGCTTCTAGCTCATCCGTAATCCTCCGAAAATTATATTATAGCGCTGTAAGTATTTTTCCAAATAACTTTTGAGATTTCAATATATTTTTGCACTAACACTCATTTACTGTATACTGGTTGGTTGTGTGATTGGATTGTGCTGTGTTTGGTTGGCTGTTAGATATTGATGTTGGTCTGGTACATTGCATACATGTTCATGTTTGTAAATGAAAACTGAATTTTCGTGTAATTGCATTCATGTTCATGTGTTTATGGAAAAGTAGGTTTTCATGTGATTTAAAGGAAAAGAGACTGTAGGGATGGTGGTAAGCAGGAATGGTGGTATAGTCCCGCCTGCGAGTCCCGCCTGCGATTCCCGCCTACAATGCACTCGATAGGAATGGTGGTAAGCAGAGATGGTGGCAGAGTCCCACCTATGATTCCCGCCTACAGTGTTCTAATGGGTACCCCTTGTGTAGATGTAGGGATGGTGGTAAGCAGGGATGGTGGTAGAGTCCCGCCTGTGATTCCCGCCTACAGTGTCCTATAAATGTTTTTATGCGAATCATTTTCTAGAAAAAGACTGGATTATTGTTTTTGGGCCAAAATGAGATTTTGGCGTGTGTTGAAAAATATTCATTTTCGGGGAAAATGATGTTTTGAGGCTAAGACATATTTCATCATATGCATGCATGTTGGTCGCATTAATGCGTTTTTATCTTGGGTTGTTTGGATTATAACTTACCAGCGGTACCATTTTCTGGTACCGTAGATTTTGATATTGTTAATGCAGATGCCGAGCCTGAAGATTTGGCTCCGCCGGAGGAGTGATCTGGGATTACTCGGGTTTATGTTTATTTTTAGATCTTGTATTATTTTGGGATTTTGGTTTTGTTATAAATGCTTGTATTTGGATATTTGTATTAAACTAAAATTCTGGTACTTAGTTGACTTATTTATTTATCAGCTGCATTTTGTTGTCCACCGTTGCGTATACACACACTTGGCACTTGTCGTTGGGATGTGTGACCCTTGTTGTCACCATCCTAACGTCACGATTCCTGTGTTGTTTTGTATGTGGGAGTCGAGGCTTCACAGGTGATATCAGAGCAGTTCGGCTCTAGGTAAAACCACATGTCCTATAGGTGAAGTACCAGAAAATGTTTGCACTAATACTCATATACTGTATACTGGTTGGTTGTGTGATTGGATTGTGTTGTGTTTGGTTGGTTGTTAGATATTAATGTTGGTCTAGTACATTGCATGTGCACGCATGTTCATGTTTGTAAATGAAAACTAGATTTTCGTGTAATTGCATTCATGTTCATGTGTTTATGAAAAAATTAGATTTTCATGTGATTTAAAGGAAAAGAGACTGTAGGGATGGTGGTAAGCAGGGATGGTGGTATAGTCCCGCCTACGATTCTCGCCCACGGTGCACGCAATAGGAATGGTAGTAAGTAGGGATGGTGGTAGAGTCCCGCCTGTGATTCCCGCCTACAGTGCTCTAATAGGTACCCTTTGTGTAGAAATGAACTGTAGGGATGGTGGTAAGCATGAATGGTGGTAGAGTCCCGCCTGTGATTCCCGCCTATAGTGCACGTGATAGGGATGGTGGTAAGCAGGAATGGTGGTGTAGTCCCGCCTGTGATTCCCGCTTACGGTGCATTTGGTAGGGATGGTGGTAGAGTCCCGTCTGTGATTCTCGCCTACAGTGTCCTATAAATTTATGCGAATTATTTCTGGAAAAAGACTGGATTATTGTTTTTGGGCCAAAATAGAATTTTGGCGTGTGTTGGAAAATATTCATTTTTGGGGAAAAATGATGTTTTGAGGCTAAGACATATTTCATCATATGCATGCATGTTGGTCGCATTAATGCGTTTCTATCTTGGGTTGTTTGGATTATAACTTACCTGCGGTACCATTTTCTGGTACCGTAGATTTTGATATTGTTGATGTAGATGCCGAGCCTGAGGATTTGGTTTCGCCGGAGGAGTGATCTGGGATCACTCGAATTTATGTTTATTCTCAGATCTTGTATTATTTTGGGACTTTGGTTTTGTTATAAATGCTTGTATTTTGATATTTGTATTAAACTAAAATTCTGGTACTTAGTTTACTTATTTATTTATCTGCTACATTTTGTTGTGCACCGTTACTTATACACACACTTGGCATTTGTTGTTGGGATGTGTGACCCTTGTTGTCACCATCCTGACTTCACGATTCCTGTGTTGTTTTGTACGTGGGAGTCGGGGCATCACAGGATGGCTAAGATCATGTGTCTAGGTGGGACAACAGCTTCGTGGGTGGCTAAAGGGATAGAAGATTGTTTAGAACTTAATTGTCGTGAAGATTCTTGAGGGCGCTAAGGATGGGTAATGGAGTTCTCATCATTCAACATCACATTAACGCAAGGGGCGGCTTTCTGCAGCTCTCAGAATTTCGAAATGGAAGGAGGAAAGGTTTGTTGGTGATTCCGGAAGGTGCAAATGGCATTGGATGGAAAAGTGTTCTGTAGTCCATTCGAAGCGTTACTGAGTCCAAAGCTGCTATTGTGAAGCATCCAAACATAGGGGAGTTTGTTGATGTAAAGACAGTGGGAAGGCCTTCCTCAGTCAAAGGTGCCTCATACGCTTCAGTATTGAGGTCGCTAGTAGGTAGTCCAGCCAAGAATAGCTCTGCGGCGGATGGAAAGAGTAAGACATTTGTAGGAGACAAAGTCTGTCAAGTGACATTGGAAAAAGTGGAGGGGCTCTTGTGGGCTGTCAAAACTTAATTGACGACAGTTATGGAGTATGTGAGTGATCTCATGATTAAAGTCGATAAGGAGCTGGACCTAGTCGTGGGTTTGGGTGGTGGGTCAAAAACGGACAAGGGGACGGGGGGAATATCCTACGGGTTTGAAGGCCTCAAGTGCACTGGCAAAAGGAGTTTCTACGCCGTCACAGATAAGGTCGTTGGATGCTGGCATCACTGTTCACGCCGGTGTCACTCAGGACATTGGTAGCTTGTCGTCCGACTGCCCTAAATCACCAGTCGCTAATGGGGTTGGTACTTTTTTTCAGGGTTCACTTTCAGTTGAAGATGAGGGTCCTTCCAAGGTCTTGAGTACTTTGGAAGAAACTGATGAACCTCTTTTAGAAGATGAAAATAGGGTAACATAAAGTAGTGTTTCCCCTACCTGTTATATGCTTCTTGAAGGAGCAGTAGGGTCTGAAAAAGTGGCACAGGAAGAATTGTCAAGGGGTGGAGCACATACAAGCAATGTCCTCGTCGATGTAGAGGAGGCACCTTTAATGGTGACAACAACCATATAGCTGTTGAGGTGGTTTGGGATTTGAATGTAAGATATGGCGGGGAGAAAATTATAGATTTGTCGTTGGTGCCTTGTGAGGAGAAATATCTAGGGTCGGGAGTGTAGTTGGGTACTGTGTCTAGGGATAATGTTGTTCTCCTGGCTTCTCTCCCTTTGATAAACAATATAGCGGGTTCACCATCGGATTGAGTTCTGCATAAGGTTAA
Source organism: Pterocarya stenoptera (assembly GCA_003123785.1). Lineage (NCBI taxonomy): Eukaryota > Viridiplantae > Streptophyta > Magnoliopsida > Fagales > Juglandaceae > Pterocarya > Pterocarya stenoptera. The sequence continues at coordinate 26,964 of QEOT01001220.1, forward strand.
CAAGATTCAGCATATCATGGGGCTCTCGCATGGAGGATGTGAAAACCAATTTAAAGCACTACTTACTGCAATTGAGGCTTGCCACTCACTTGAAACCAAAGCAAGTTTTAAGAAAAGCAGGGAGTTAAAGCTTCTTTCTTAGACAATCAACTACAACGCTAAGGGTGGTAACTCAAGTCCAGGGAAGACTAAAGGGAGGGCATCATGAAGACGTTCTCATAGAGGGAGTTTCGGGTGGAGTATTAGTCTTTCGAGAAACAAGGGGTTGGGGTCGGGAGGTGTGTTTTTATTCCAATTCGGGCTTGGTGTATTTTGGGTAGTCTTTCAAAGGCTTTTTGAGTCTTTAGGAGCTCTTTAATATAGGCTACGTGTTTTCTTGTATACATCCAATGTACTTAGTTACTCCTATTGATATATATAGTATTTTGACTCATAAAACAAAAAAGAGTTGGAGACTACCAGGAAAATGAGGCTTTACAAGTTCGTAAGATCGTTTGCAAAATCAATGTACAAGCCTACAAACAACAACCAAAGGTTAGTTTGTATCAATCAAAAATAAACTAACAAAAATAAAATGAAGTCCTCTGAGAGGTGATATTCAACTAAAATCCCAGAAAAGGCAGAAAACTCTAAGTAGCTAATAACAACCACTTATAAAATACACAAAGTAGGTTGTTCGTAGAATCGTACGTAAGTAATACATCAAATTAACCACATACAGATTTGCTTACAAAACTGCACATCGTAACTAATACATCAAATTAAATAACAACTACTTACAAAATTGCTTAAGATGTTGTCTGTAGAATCCAACCTTAGTAGGTAGTCTCACGTCTCTTCCATAAAACCAAGGCTCCATTTGGTTATAAGTGTTCTAAAAAAATCATTTATTTTTTTCTCATTTTCAGAAAATATTGCTACCAAGCAAAGTTTTATAAAACTATTTTGGGCAAGGGGGGAGAGAAAAGATTCTACTGAACAAAGGTACCTTTGCCAATCCAAAATCTGTAAGTGCACCCAATTACATAACTTGGCAATATGTTAGTGCACTTTATATCCCTTGAAAATTGAAGAGGAAAATAATTATTAGTAGAAAGCGAATCCAGAAGTTATGGAAAGAAAGTCTTTCCCCCGTTCTAGTTCAAACATCAACATTAATGACCAATATGCTATCTTTTTTCAAAAACTTAAATCAACTTGTAACATGTAGTCTTTATAATCAGATTTCACCCAATTACATAACTTAGCATACCTAATTACAAATATTTCTCCTATTTATCATAACATGTGGTCAGCAATACAATAACTTAGTTATGAGATCGAGAAGGCCAGATACCAACTACACAATTCATGATAAAGTAAAGACAATATATATATATATATATTACGACAATGTTATAACGTGTCATTTGTGAAATAATAGGATGAAATAGCCATTAATTGAAAGACTATTTCAAGGAGAAATTTAAAAGATGGAGAGTAAAGGAAAACTCACCGGCTTCCCTCAGTGGCGGCGGCACAACAATAGTGGGAAGCTTGCGAAGGGGCAACAAAAAACTCATGAAGAGAATGGAGAGAGAGAGAGAGAGAGAGAGAGTATTGAGCTGGGAAAATAAATGGCATAGGCCAAGCATGTCTTTTTTTCTTTCTTTCTTTTTTTTTTTTTTTTTGAAGGACGACGGTACGTCCAAGCTCTATTAGAAACCCTCACTTTTGACAGGGAAATACCATAGTTATAATACTAACCAAAAAAGCTTTATTCTCCATCAATTATAAACAATTAGACCATAAAACCCAACTACTTACCAGACAAAGGAACACATCTATTTTCCACGTATGTAAGGAAGGCCTACCTTATCAGTTTTCATGGGCCCCATACTCAATCCATTGTTCGGACACTCCATCTGCACCCTTCTTCGCCAAAACATCCGCCACTGCGTTTGTTTCTCTATATATATGTCGAATAGAGTAAGAAATTTGAGACAATATTTGCATAATATCCTCCCAAAAATCTTCTAGATACCATATTCCACATCTAGACTTTTTTATCCATTCAACAACTATCATTGAGTCCATCTCATCTTCCAGCCGATTTACTCCCATCCTATTGCATATCAGGAGACCTTGCCACAATGCTTTCATTTTCAAAAAGTTATTTGTCCCATGACCTAGAGACTGTGAGAACACCATAAGGAGCTCTCCTTTATGATTCCTCAAAACTCCACCAGCTCCTATTCTTCCTGGATTACCAATACAGCAACCATCTACATTCATTTTGTACCAACCTGCATGCGGTTTATTCCAACTCACCAGCAAAATCTTCTCAGCCTTTGGAATACGAACCTGAATATTCAGTTCTTTCATAATATTTTCATCTACACTAGACAGCTTCTTAGCTTCCCTAAGCTTCATTGCAACATGGTCCAACCAGAATTTAACTGATTGCCATGTACCTTCAAGAGTTTCAGCCTTCCCTTCCATTCTAGCAACACTTCTCCAATTCCACAGCTTCCACATAATGATGGATGAAATTACTCCTATAAGAGACTCCACCTGAGAATTTCCTTTTGCTCTTCTAAGCCACTGTTCCACTATTTCCCACTAGCTCCCTAACCTCAATCTGATCACTCCCAACTGGTCAACACATTTCTTCCAAATTCCTCTTGCAACAGCTCCTGTGGCCAAGACATGATTAACGTCTTCATACTTCCCCTCCACACAACATACACATTTCGATACAATGGGAATCCCTACTCTTCTCAAATGATCATCCACACTAAAACAATCGTTATATGCCTTCCACATAGTAATAGATATTTTTTTGGCACCGCAGCATGCCACACCAACTTCGACCAAGGTAATTCCTGAACTTTAAGTCCAATGCAATCCCACACCGATTTAGTGTTGAACTTACCATTTTTTGTTTCTTCCCATATAAGTAAATCCTCTCCTATTTTTGTCCTTCCTGACACCTCCAATATTTCCTCCAATTTCTCAACCCCAACTAGCTGAGCAATTTTTCCTTGGTCCCATCCATTCTCCATCGATACTTCCATCAATTTCAAATCACTTCTTCCCACCATACTCATTTGGTCACATAAAGCCCCCGAAATCCATCCACTTAACTTTCCAAAAAAAGACATTACCTTGCTTAACTTTCCAACGTGAATGCTATAGGGTTTTCGTAAGACATCTAGCAATCATTTTCCAGGTACGAGTACCCCAACTTGAATCCACCAAAGACCAATGCGTAGATTTGATATATTTTGCTCTAAAGAACTGCGCCCAAAGTGATTTCCCTGACATTAGACACCAGGCTAGTTTCATATGAAGAGATTTTTGAACCTCTTGGAAATTTCTAATACCAAATCCCCTTCTTTCGTAGGCCTGCAAATCTTGTCCCAAACCATCCATTTTTTATTCTCTCTTCCTTCAGAAACACCCCAAAAAAATGTACTTAATAGCCTCTTTAGTTTTGAAATGACTGAACACTATAACATGCCAACAAATGTATAGGTAAGCTCATAAGAACATGACGGAGTAAAAGAACTTGAGCACCTTTAGAAAGGATTTTATACATCCATCCTCCAACCTTAATCCTTACTCTGCTAATAAGCTCCTCTAAGTCGCTAGTCTTCAATCTGCCAGACACAATTGGAGCCCCTAAATATTTTGTGGGGAAGCTGCCTTGACTAAACCTCGAGTGCCTTAGCAAAGCCCTTCTTCTATGATATGGAATGTGTTTAGAGAAAAATATGCACGATTTTTCCTTGCTCACAACCTGTCCTGTCCACTTCTCATACGTAGTAAGAACTTCCATAATTCTCCTCATGGATGACCTACTCCCACTTGACTAAACGTTGCCACAAAACATCCCTTTTTCATCGTCTGAAAATTTTGTTTTTTAATTTTCGACGACGATTTTCAATAGAAATGCATGATTGCGGCGAATAATGTTGGTCGAAAAAAACTTTTCCAGTGAGTAAACTTCGTTGGAAATATTTTTTAATTCGTTAAACTTATTTGCGGTGATCGCAAAAGCTCTATTTCAGCAACAATAAACTACTGGGTATACATAATGGCGACGATAATTCATAATCGCTGGGACAAAGATCCAATCATTTTCTACAATTTATTAACCTTTTGCAATGATATATATCGCTGCAATTGACCTTTCTTAATGATTTAATGGTAAACAAAAATGCCATTTTCGTCGAATGTCAAATGGATGTATGGCAGTCTAATTGATGAATACCATATTTAAGATCAAATCCATTGATACATAGTGAAACAAAGCTACTAGCTCTCATCGTCGTCGTCGTCATCATCCAATGTAGTTATCTCTGCAGATGCTTCACAATCCATGGGCTTTGGCCATAAAACCAGAGTGGCAAGAAATGAATTAAGCTCTCATCTCATGCAAGCAAGCATATATGCATTATTCTTACTGCAGTCACACTACAAATCTCACGGATGTGTTCAACCATATCCTGAGGCAAACCCTCTATAAAGACAATACCAATAGATCTAGTACTATCAGGTATAAGTAATGACACAGTACAATAAATGCATGCATCCCTGTCATGACGTCATTGTCTCAACTTTATTACGATAAATCAACCTTAATTATTTTTTTAAAAAAGAGTACGCGTTACTGACTTAACATATATATTAAGATATCTCGTATTCAGTATTAAAAAAACAATGCGGGAAGAATTGAAATGAATGCATAAAGCTAGCAAGCTGTAATTGGACTCTCTAACATGCTCGTGATGGTGGGTATTGTATTACTTCTTATGAGTCCTGAGACAAAAATGGCAAACATTTCGAAGTTGTAGTGCAAGTTACTGGGAAGAAATTTAAGATTAATGTAGAGGATTAATCCAGCTGTATATATGTTTTCCTATTTTCTTTGTTTTCTAGAAAAGAAGAGTACAGTTTTGATATTAATATTAATGTTGTAGGTGATATTGATAGACAATATTGTCACATGACAATCAGTACAATTTTCTAGCTATTTGATTTTTTGTATTTTTCTTCTTAAGATTTGATTGGACTTTTTTCGTCGAAAATATATTTTTGCAACGATTAACGTATGTCAGAATCCAAATTCATAGGAAAAAAATTTATTTGTGAGGAAGATTTTCCACGAAAATGCATGATTGTGGCGAATAATGTTTGTCGCAAAAACATTTTTCGACGAGTAAACGTCGCCGGAAATACTTTTTAATCCATTAAACTTATTTGCGGCCATATGAGATTGGTGCAAAAGCTCTATTTAGGCAACAATAATCCGCTGGGAATACATAATGACGACGATAATCCATAAATCACTGGAAAAAGATCTAGTCATTTTCAGCGATTTATTAACCTTTTGCAATGATATATATCGCCGCAATTAACTTTTCTTAACGATTTAATGGTAAATGGAAATGCTATTTCCCTCATTTTTTGGGATATTTGTGACGGACTAAAATCTCTGGGAATAGTAGTTTTTTGCGATTATTTTTGCCTATCACTGAAATTAATCAGAAGTGAAAGCTTAATTTTGATGAAAATGCAGCGAATTAAAAATTGCTGAAATTGATCAAATGCAGCGATTATTGGAGGTATTTGCGACGGTTTTGAGTGTTGGAAAATGCCTATAATTTCTTGTCGTGATAATTCGAGGTCTCAACATGGAACCACACAACGATTAATTACTCCCAAAATGAGTACTTTCGGACAACTTGAAAGAGATTAACCCTTTCAAGAACTCATATATGACAAACTCATGTACGTTCAAAATTAATTTTTTTGGGAGTACATTGTGCAGGTCATGCCATGTTGAGCCCACCAGTCATGACCCCAAAATGAGTAAATATTTGGAGACGGTATAGATGTTCTTGAGGCTAGGCCACATTTGAGGCATGATCATTAATTTGTATGTGTTTTTTAGTGGAGTAGTAAATCAGGGTTGTGTCAAAAACATTCTTTAAGAGGTCTTTCAATCCAATAATGTCTTTGAGTACTGTCTTGGCAAACAACTGCTTGAGACTAGATTTTATCATCCCAGTAGTACTGCACATTACGATTCCTAGGGAAAACAGATCAGGTGCCACCACAGAGCCAAAAAACAAAGTAGTGCAATATGTATTTCTCGAATTGCATGGGTTCAACCTTGGTCTAGGTAAAATCTGATCTTGAAAAGTTGCCTAATCCCTTAGTTCAGATATTGTGGTTGTTGCATGCAAAGCAAATGGTATAGTATGAAGATCGAGAACAAGACAAATCTTGAACATATATATATATATATATAATATATATAAATTACGTGTTAAAAGAAAATGAAAAGAGAAAATGTATGCTCTTCAAAAGCATATTATATATATATATGTGTGTGGTCGGTCGAGAGGTTATAACCAATATATCTAATTAGAGCATTCTTAATAGATTAGCTAAATTTAAAAAAACTACTTCAAATAGCTATCAGGACATAAAAACTAATTGCATTGGATTAGGCAAATTCCAAAAGGATAGATTTCAGCTAAGGCTGTGCATAAAAGGCCCTTGGGCCGATCCGTCCACAAGAACAGACATTGCCCACCCGACAAAAGTCGGGTTCATTGGATCCAGTCCACTAACGGGTTTATACACCTAGATATCGGTCGAAATCGATTATACATTTTGAACCAAGGTTACCAAGCTCTTCTTCTCAAACCCTTGCCACCTCACCGTTCGTCATCGCCGGTCGTCGTTGCCGTTCATCGTCTGTTGCTTCTCCACCTTGCATCCTCAGGTTACTCTCTCTTACTCTCTCTCTGAGTCTCTCTTACTCTGAATCGGGAATCCTTTTTTTTTTGATAAATAACTGAATCGGGAATCCCATTCGCTGAGCTTCACCTTCTTCTCCAAAATCAGGGTCGTCCATTCTCTTCTCTCTCCGGCAGTGGTGCAAATGTGAATCCGTTGCCAAAGCTCATCCAAGCTTCTTGTACCAGCAAGTTTCGTGGTTCACTTCTGTTTGTCTAAATGCCAGTTTTGTTTGCACTTTTTTTCTTTTTGTTTTTCCTTTGGTGGTGATCTTTTTTAGTGTTTGGCTATTTTTTTTTTTTTCTAGGTGCTTAATTGGTATTCTTTGCTTGGATTGTTGATTTCATTTTTGTAAAATACCATGACCACAAGTACATGTAGCTTTACAACTTTTGCTGCTTTTTATCTGCCTATCTATTATCCATAAGGGATGAATCACATGATTGTGACTCATTTGCTAGAGACTAGTGTTATATAGTTTGGAGTGCTTGGTTTTGTTTTTTTCCCTTCAGTTTGCAATGTTGTCTTTGCTTGTGGTCATTTTTCTATTTTTGGTTATATTGTTCGAATCTTTTCTTGGTTTTGAGTGGATAACTTGAAATTCCTTTTTGTATTCCACTTTTTGACTAATCAAAAACTACTCGAGAAGATCATGACTCATGGGAGAATAAACATTTGAAACCACCTCCATTTTAAACATTTGAAGATGCCCTTTGCACCATTAACCACATCCCTCTAATCTTGAATTATATTGCAACATATGATTGTCTGGACTCTGGCCTCAACCACCTAAACAATTTCTGTTTTTTATTTTTTAAAAAAGAATGAACAAATTCATTGAATGGAACTATGGTTGCTCGAAGTGCCCTGCACTCTGCAACTGATGACAATGTCTATGGTATCCATAGATATGCATTTCTTTCTAGAAACTAGGCTTTCCTTGTAAATTACTAGCTAGGCCAGCTTTCCTTGTAAATTACTAGCTAGGCTTTCCATGTTTGTAATGTCCTGCAACGAGAGCATTTCTCCATCAATTTGAAGTTTCGTGATCTCTTTGGTAGAGGGTTGTCGTGCATGCAGGGGGATCGGGGTCTGATGATCTATATTTGATTTAAGTATTTATTATGATGAACTGTTTGAACCCAAGGAAGTAATTAATATTTGTATCTGGCCTCAAAAAGCGTTTCTAATTAATTATTAACAGCTATCTACATCATAAGCAGTAAGAATTTGATCTCAATTATTTATAAACTCGATAAAATTACCGGTTTAATTGCCATCAAGTGGTCTAACTAAATGGGGATGATTTGTTGGCTCATTTTTCCAAGTCTACACTCTAAACTATGAATTATTCTTTTTATCTTTCTTCCCTTCTTCTAGGCAATCAATTCTTCTCGGATCGAAGAAATTCTGATTAATTACTTCTTCCATCGATCATTGCAACAAGTAGGCGGCCTTCGAATCATGACAAGTTAATTTTGTAATGACATGAACGTACGTACGTACGTGTTCCAAACAAACTTGTGTTGGATTTATATTGCCATGCATGCATAAGTATGATTCACTCAAATAAAACTTTATACTTAATATCTAGGACATAATTAACGTTGTAAGAAGTCATATATATCATGATTCATTTAATTTTTAATTATTGATCGATGGAAAAAACGTAAATATATATATATACACACACATGTATTCACCATATTAATGGTTTAACGCGACTAAAACACTTGGAGTGTTACAAATATTGTCAACTTGTCAAACAATATTTGCCTAAATTCACCATTATATAAAATTAAGAGTGATGACAATAACATTTTATCCAAATTTCACATTCAAGGGTATATATAATTATAATTGTAAGCCGATATATATTAGGATATAATGTCCACACATATTTGATGATATGACAAAATTTCATATATAATATAATTTAATTTTGGAATTATCTTGTAAATTAAATCTTGTAATATAAATAATGTACATTGTGCATTCTCTCCAAAGAAAATACTTGTAATCTTAAAATTTGAGTAAGTAGAAAAACATTAATTTATTTTGCATTTGAGTCTTAGTGTATTGCTAGATATAGTCATAAGGTGTACAAAATTCTATGCAAAAAAATTATATATACATATATGCATATATATGGGGGACGCGCGCACATGAGATCTACATAAAAAAATATAGTTTTTTATGGTGAGTTCCACTATTATTTTAAGAAACTTGTGCGAGATTTACACAAAATTAGAAGTAATGCTAGATATATTCATGAGTTGTGCACTCGCCGTGCATTCTTTTTGAAAAAAGTGGGGTCTACTATTAAAAAATTAATTTTTTCATTTAAGTTTCATATTTATTTACTTTTTTTAAAAGAAGCTCGCAATATTTACGCATTTTATGACTGTAAATATCATATTTCTTTTTTTTCATATAAAACTGCATGCAACGTTACTCTTTGCATCTATTCAAAATCAATTACCATGTCTAATCGTACAATCACATTCACCTCCAAACAAACGAAATGAAAAGAGTTATCCACTCCCGGCTTTGGGATCGTATTATATATATACTCCATGTTTTGATTTTGTTCCTTCCCACCTTTCTAAAAAATTATCATCCTCTAACCCTTACACTCTCTTCTGTATTTGTTTGTTGTTAGAGTCATCGTAACCATCCTTCTCTTTTCCCTCCTATTACTCTGCAATAAAGAAACCATTTTTGATGATGGAGAACGAATTCCCTAATGAATTACTGGTAGAGATTCTGCTACGGCTATCCAACATTTCTCTCACGTGATTCAAGTGGGTCTGCAAATTCTGGCACGCTCTCATTTCAGGTCAAAACTTCATCTATAAACACCTACTCCACGCCCGGTCCCGTTCCAACAAGACCAAGAATGCCCTTCTTCTCATTAATCGGTGTGATAGAACTACCTCCGCTTTTGTTGCCTCCATGCTTTCTTATATATGAAACTCTATAAGTATTCCGCACACAACGTCTACCTCTAGTAAATTATATGAACGGACATCAACTAAGGGTTTATATCACGGGTTCTCTGGAACCCTGCAACTAAAGAAACAAAGCTTGTCCCCATATCAAAAGGGTCTCGCCTTCGTACTGGCTATAGTCCAATCTGTAAAGGTATCAGATTTGGTTTTGATACCAAAACTGGTGACTACAAGATAATCAAGCTTTTTATATGCTCTACCGGAACGGGATTCGTAGACACTAGCGAGGTATACAACTTGAGCACCGATTCTTGGAGAAAAGATTGACTACCAGTACCATTGTGATGTTAGGGATTCTTTCAGAGGTATGAGGACATATCAGAATGGGATAGGTTCTTGATCGGCAAAGGGAAATGATTGGGAGGGTATTTTTTCATTTGATATCGAGGTATTCCTCTCAACGCCGCAGCCTGATGCTATAAATGTAAGTAATGACGATATTAGTCGGGTAGACTTTTCCCTGTTGAATGAATCGATTGCTAAGGTGGTTAGTTTTCGATTTGGTTTACTCTTGGATATATGGTTGTTGCATGAATATGGTAATCAGGACTCTTGGACAAAGCTACTCATCGTTGGTCTTCTCTGAGGATCTTTCATGCCGTTAGAATTTTGAAAGAATGATGCTCTTTTTCTAGAACCATATATATTATGGAATGCTGGTCTTGTACAAATTAACCCTCAACCAAACAAATGACCGGTCTTCAAATTGATGGACAAATATGCACTTTGCATGTGATTACTTACATAGAAAGCCTAGTTTCCCTGAAACAATGAAGAACATGACAATTCTTGAAAGTGGTCGAGGTTTTATCATTTATTCCAATTAGGTTTCATACAGAATTTATGTGCTTAGATCATGTGTTCTGCTTGTTATTTTCAACTGATATTAGAAGCTCTTACTCCACTCTATTAGTTAGTTTGTAAACAGAGTAAGCTCAAGTTTGTGTAGTTGTAAACAAAAGAGTAGATCTCCATCTTAGAGCAAGTAGTAGAATTTTCTCCATTTTTACCATTCCATTTCTTCTCTTTTGGTTGTTCATTTCCTATAACTCCATTTTTTACATGCAATCAGTGCATTTCTCCTGATTTCTCATATTTGGAAGTTCATATTCCTTCTTCTTTACCCATTTTCCTATGTTTCTCGTTTTTTTCTTGTTCCTTTTTTACCTTTCTTTGGAAGCTCTAGGTGTGGGATTAGCCCGCACAGGGTTGTTGCTTGATTGGTGATGTTATATTTTGCTAGCACTTTCACGTTTCCTCGAAGGTATTGGATTGGCAATACCTTCGTAGTTGCTCCTCTTTTTGTTGACCAAAGTCCTCAACACAAGGTTAGCTTTACGCAATCCTTCGTTTTTCTTGTGTGGCCCAACATTAACGAGGTGCACAACCACGTCTTACGCAACCATGGTTATCGGGAGAGAAATTTTTTTTTTCTCATCACATGCAAGAAATATTTCGGTAAAGACAAATCATAGTGCAAATCATAATCTAAATCGAAAACCATTGAAGTAGACTCTGATACCAATATTAAAAATTCGAGATCAGTGCTCTATCAATAGAGACATCCATTGAGAGTGAGAGATTTCTTGGGCTAAAAACCCCGTACCCTTCCAATTTGTAACTCTAGGCTGGACTTAAATGCCCAACCACTAAGGCCCATGAAGTGGCCTTCATAACCCCTGGCCTTGGAAGGGGAAAGGGGCGCCCCTTTATTACACATACAAAGAAGGAAGAAGACGGGAACCTTCACAAACGTAAGGGAACTTCGCTACACACTCGCATGGGACATATCTACATTCTCTAATTGGGATTCTCTCTTGATTTTTACACATTTTGCATCTTTTTCAACCTGATCTGTTCAAACATATTGTCTCCATTCATGTATTGAGAGCCAAATGAGGCTATGAGAAACAATAAAATAATCAAATATAGTGTATTTTACTCTGACGTGAGCCTTTATGCCAAACCACGTAAATCTTTATGTTTCTCTTTTTATTTATTATTTATTTCATGGTAAAATGCTAAAAACTTGATCAACCTTTTACCAACATTCGGAATAAATAACACATACTCAAATGAATATATTAAATAAAAAAGGGTTAAATATTAAAATGATCTCTGTGGTTTGTGATCTTTAAGATAAATTAATTTCTAAATTTAATTTTTAACTTTTTACTCATGTTTTTACCTTTAATTGAATTAATACTTCCATCATTTTTTGCTAGTTACTTAAGATGTTGGGTCAAATTATTATAATTTTCGTTGACATGTCATGACTAACATTTTATGAACAGAATAGTGCATGATGGAATGACTGACTTGATTAAATTTGATTAATTGATAAGGAACGTGTCTCAATATGCCCCCGCGAGCTGAACGACAGTTTCTAACTTTGAGTTTGGACTGAGAATGTCAACATGGATGAGGACATTCTCCGAAATTGAAGAAATAAGAACACTCAGAATGCTATGGTCTTGTAAGGACCATTGAAGGTATGTGAGATTGGGAACAATTAATAGAAAAAGCAAAGCGAGACAAGCTAAGGTTGATTGCATGATTATCTGAGGAGGACAATTAAGGAGTTGTCTCATTGAGGTAACCAAGTACTGTTGAAGGTTGGTGAGGGATATTGGGGTGAAGGTCATAATTAGAGTGATAGTAGAAAAGGAACCATCCCAGGAAGTCACTAGGATCGACAGAGACGATGGTTAGAAGAAATGCCCTGATACTATCAAATGTGGAAAACTCAAATATCTGTTTATAAGTGAAATGGTCGTTAAGGACTCTCATTGTCTTGAAACTTGAAAGTGTACGGTTTTATAATTATAAGTATATAATAAATTCTATTTATTGTTTTCAAACTAATGGTTTTCTACAATTCATCCGCTCGGCCTTATATATATATATATATATATATAAATATTAGTATGTAGCTTGAGTTTGTCTCTCCATTTTGGCCACTTATATATTTATTTTTTTTTAAAATTCTTTTACTTAATGATTAAAGAAGTACTTACTTTTAGTGTATTGATATAATTTTTTTTTAAAAAAAATACTTAAATATGTTAAAAAAATATAAAAAGAAAAAAAAAATAAAAAATAAAAAGCCACATTTGTGCTAGCTAGGCGGCCAGCTGTTATTTTTAGGCGACAGCCTAACACCACTTATATATTATATATATCTTAAAAAAATATTTTAATAAAACACGTCTCGACAAAATTGGGGATCGATCGTTAGATGTAATTGTGCCTCAATCACCCTCCTATAATGATTTATTGGAAAAAATCCCGACAGGAATCTTTGAATTAAAAATAGAAAAATAAATAAATTGAATAAGTGCTACTGCATGAATAGTTATAGTAGTTGTAATAGTAATAATAATAACAATAACCCAATAATAATTAATGAACGCAATGTGATTAATAAAATGTAAATTGGCCTACTGCTTCTAGGGATGGAGTTATGTTTCCAAGAAAGGCGGCCCTAATACAAGCCACCCAAAAATAATCTTTTTGAGCATAGGTAGTGCAGGTGCCATGTTTAGCTCTTTGGCTTCCCAAAACGTTTCACTTGGTATCTGTATCTTGAGGCTTGGCGAAATCCGATTCATGGTTTGAAAGAGTTTAGAATCACTTTTTAGATAAACAATTCCTTGTCTTCATTCGAGTTGTGCTCGACACACTACTCGAACTAATGTTGATTAGTTGTTCTCTCGAAGCGCGCTCAACATGCCGCTCAAACGAAGAATCAAGTTTTTGCCAGATTAGAATTTCCAACACCGTTTTTATATATATGTTATGTTTTGGTCCTCTTGTACAAGAAATTCAGAAATTTTCAAAGAGAACATAGAGAGGCAAATAGTGAAAGCATATTGTATGAGAGAAAAAGTCCTAGAATGAGTGAGTTGAGATTGTGTGATTGTAATATTCTCTGAATAATAAAATCTCTGCAATTGTGTGGACGTAGAATGTTGCCGAATCATATAAATTATGTATTGTGTGATTCTTTGATGGTTGCTTTTGTTTGTTTGTCATCGTTGATGTTTCACAACAGTTGATATCAAGAGCCAAGATTCAGGTTTGAGCCAAGATTCAGGTTTGATGTCATTTAATGAAATTGAAGTTACAGTTGTGACTAGTTAATACAGGAAAAAACTTAAATTACAAGTCAAACTACTCATCTGTTTGGAGCTCCCTCACCCATAAATTTCTTTGTAGCGGACATTGTCTTAAATTCTATAAACTCTCTTTTGACATAGAAAAAATGCTATGTAAAAAAAGAACTAAATGATCCCTCTTCTAAGGAAGACTCCTCTTCTAAGGAAGAGGAGTACTATCACTCACCATCCTTCAAAGGAGGAGAGGGAAGCTATTGCTATGGATACCAAGTCCAATAATCTATTTATTTTTATTTTTTTTTATCTAAAACAAAACAACAAAACTGCAAATATATAGAAAATACTAAAAACAGATCTACAAACAAAAGGAAACATATAAACTGAAGAAAAACACTAGACAAAGGGCTATATAATGGGTCCAGCCTAAATGAAAATACACGCAGCGAGCCAGACGAAGAGTGTAAAATGGACCCAACCTGTTTGCAAGTGGGAGCTCAGCCCTTAAGGCTTCATCACTTTCTTTGCCCGCCGCCCCACACCCTAATTAAGGATTCTATATATTATAAAATATGCTACTTTGCCCACTCATTTTACCTACTCATTTTGACACTTCATATATTTTAATTTTTTAAAATTTATTTTACTTAATAGTTAAGAAAGTGACTATTTGTGTATTGATATTTTTTTTTATATTTTTTTAAAATATTTTAAAATAATAAAAAAATATGAAATAAAAAATTGAAAAAAAAACAAAATGTTGAATTTAGCCTAACGGTCAGATTGAGCGAGTTAATCTTGACGTCATAGTAGCCTGACTCATATATTATATATCCTTGTTTTCTACAAAAGAATATCTAGTACTGCATGGCATTAATTAACATAACTATTGTAGGTAATATTGATAGACATTGCCACATGCATGTGATCACTATTTTCTAGCTACCGATTTGATCTTTTTGTTTTTGTTTTTCTTATTCTTAGGGTTTGATTGGACCTTTCCACATAACAACTGAGATTCATCAACGGCTTAAAAAATTAATAGATTTAAATACAAATTCGAAGATAGCAATATATGTACATGTAGGGGTGTAAAAAAAAATTAGAAAACTGAAAAATCGGACCAGACCAGCTGAACTAGTCAAACCAGTCTTGTTTTGGATAGGTCTGGTTCGGAACCAGTTTTCGTAATGGCCAAACCGGCCGGAACTAGTCTGGTTCCTGTTTTAAGTATTTTAGGACCGGACCGGTTCCATATAATATATATTTTTAATATTATATATAATTTTATATATAAAATATATAATAATATAAATTAATTTAAAAATAAACTGAAATTGATAAATCACATCAATATTTTTTTTATCACTTACAATCAGTTTAAAATTGAAAACAAAATCATAAATATCAAAAGATTTGAATTTATAGACCAAAGTTGTAAATAAGATCACTAAAATATTATTTACCAAAAAAGAAAAAAATCACTCAAATATTATTACCAAACTTTTATGACCTAATAAATTCTCAATAAATTCTTTTTTTTTTTTAAGTACATAATACATTTGTAAATTAGTAATATTAATTATAATTTACATTTTATGGCCTAATACTAATAGTCTAATACTATATTACTATTAGTAATATACTTTAAGTTTATATATAAATTAGTATAGAAATCACTATACTAAATAATTACATATGAAATAATGATATAGTAATACTAATACTATCACTATAGTTTATCAATAATATAGTTATAATAAATTAAACTCACTATAACAAATACTAATATATAGTTATTCTAATCACTATAACAAATACTAATATATATATATATATTAATACTAATAGTTTAATATAAACTGTAGTTATACTTATACTAATATAGTTATACTAAATCACTATAACTAATACTAATATATAGCTATACTAATAGTCAAATATTAATATTATTATATAGTCTAATATATTATATAACTATAACTAATACTAATATTTATTCTAATATTAATAGTCTAATATAGACTATAGTTATACTTGTACTAAATTACTAATATAGTTATGGACTTATAGTATAAGAGTTTAGTCTAATTAGACTACTAGTAATAATTTTGATATTATTACTAAACGGTGCCGTTGCACCTCCAGTCTCCCAAACCATAAGAGTCTAAGACGATAAGACCCACCCCTCTCTTCCTCACTCTCTCACTGTGCCTCGCAGCCTCTTTGCCTCTCTACCCTTTCACGCGGCCACAACCCATGTTGTTGCACTGTGCACATCTCCTCGTTGCCCCCTTAGCCTGAGTCCCCTCCCTCTTGCCGTCGCTCCCTCAGAAACACATACTTGCTCTCTCGCCATTGCACCTCCCTTCTCAGCCTCACCTCTCGAGTCGTTCCCGTCACACACACAGCCCCTCGACCCCTCTCTTAATGCTATGTTGCTCTTTTTGTCTCTCAACGTCTCACTCTCACTGTCTCATGCAGCTGGCAGCCCCTCTCTCACGTCTCTCTGTCTTCGATGGTAATTTTTCTTGGAACAATCTCGTATGTGTATATCATTTGGGGGGAGGGGGGCTTCGGCTTCCTTTTCCCCTTCCTCTCCTCCCTCTCTTCCGTCATCTCCGAAGGTTTTTTTTTTTTTTTTTTTCAAGTTTTTCGTTCGAATAAGGGGAGGGTTGTCGATCCGAGTTTCTTCGGTGACCATCTTCCGACACGAGCATCACTGGAAGAACCCTCACCCGCCAATCTTGCAGCCATCCGCTTTGGGCTCCATTTAACGCAACGCGTCGCACCCATGAGCGGATTACAGAGAATGTGTGGCACGCTCGAGCCACCGCGTATCACACTGTGTCGGTGCCATGTGCGACAGCTCAAGGCCCAATACACCGGCACTGTCTCGACCGGCCGATCGGCCCCTTCCCAGAGTGGCGTGTGTCATTCATGCTCCATCACCGATTTCCCTTTACTGTTTTTCCGGTTCTGTTTGTTTGATGGTTGTTTGTTGTTTCCGTTTCTGTGTTTCCAACTTAATGTCGGTGTGTCTTTTGTTGGTATTTGTTTGTTGGGTTTTGTTTGCAGGAAAAATAAAGTGAAATAGGCTATTGGACTTATGTCTATAGTTATGTGGGTTCCTCCCTCCTCCGTTTAGGAGGATGGGTGTGTTGTTCACTTCTCCTTTTTTGGAGGATGGAGTTTGGATGTGGGGCTTTTTTATTTCTATTTTATACAGAGATTGATACTCTCTTTTGAGAGTTTTATGAAGTTTAGACAATGCCCGTCGCATAATATTTGTGTACTCTCTCTTTTGCTAGCTACTTTCAATGCTTCTCTCTCTTTCTCTCTCTCTCTCTCTCTCTTTCACACAAATCTCATGCATTCACTAAATTAAAACCGAAAAATTGAACCAAATTGGTAAAATCAGATGTACCGTTTTAGGGGTAATGGGTGCGTAATAGGTTTTTAAAAATGCAAAACCGGTACATACCGGTTCGGTCTTAAATTTTATCCAAAACTAGACTAGACTGGCTACTACTAATATATCCTTAAAACTCACCGTCTTCCTCACTTGCAGTCTCTCTCCCTCAAGGTTAGGGCTAGCGCGAGGGTTTGTGTTTGAGAATTCTTGTTCTTTTTTGGGTTTGAGATATTGAAATGGCGAATCGTACGAACCCAGCGGCGAAGAGCATAAGGGGGACAAACCCACAGAACCTCATGGAGAAGATTGTGTAGTCAAAGATCTACCAGAACATGTACTGGAAGGAGTAGTGCTTCTATCGCATCGCGGAGACCTTGGTCGACAAGGCCATGGAGCTCGACCACCTTGGTGGGAACCGTAAACCCAAGCCCTTCATGTGCCTTGTCATGAAGATGCTCCAGATCCAACCTGAGAAGGAGATCATCATTGAGTTCATCAAGAACGACGATTACAAGTAACTCTCTTTCTCTTTCTAGTAGATATCTATTTTTATATTCTATGTGTTTTATGTTTACCGAAAAAAAAAAAAAAAAAAATTCTATCTGTTTTATGGAGTTTTTGGGGAAGAAGAGGGGATTGAGAGTCTTTGGAGGCTCATAATTTTTCCTTTTGGAAAAACTTGACGAGGAACTGATGAATTGAGCTAAAATTAAGAGTTTAACGAAACATTTCTATTGTGTTGACAGAGGATGAAGATTAAGATGAAATTAAGTTGTATCCTACTTGGATTGTGTTTGGTTGTTCAGAGTAGAGGACAGGACGAAAAGGGAAAATCTATAGGCTTGTGGGAATTTTCATTGACTTCATCAACAGGGAGAATTTCCTATTTGCTTATTTTATTTTTAATTTTGCTGTCATTGCTGAGGGAAGGTAGATAGAGGGTTCGTACGGTTGCTGAGATTTTATTCAATTCCATGGTTCGGAGCAAGGTATTAAAGAAAGAGAGGCGCTTCTAGCCAGTCCGGCTGCTTTTAGTGTAAAAACATCCCTCCACTAATTATATGCCACATCAGACGTACACATAACAAACACAAGACTCACCCATAGATAATCACAACCTCACATAGCCATCTTTCAAAATTTTTTCTACTCTTCGAATCACAGTCCATCTCTTCCCAACGCCAACAGTTTCGACTCCCACCTCTCATCTTAGATATAAGAATGAATTCATTGTCGCTGTGGGAAAAGGTGAACCTGCTGCAGTGATGTTTGAATATGGGTTTAAGTAAGGCTTTTGCCTTGTCGAATGCCATTAATTAACTAAGTGGCTCTAATACATGTCAAAATGGAGAGAACTCAAGTGTACGAAGGTATTGTTTTTAGAATGGCAGCTCCGGCCAGTAGCCCTGCATGAGCCATGAACTGGCGGTGCTATTGGAGCCTAAGGAAAAGGAAGTGGTAGAGGAAGTGGTCGACGGTCACACAGTTGAATATGTTGAAATGCAGAATTAATGCAACAAATTCACACAGACTGCACCGATAGTCCACAAGAAACACTCAGATGATGCCAAAAACCATACCAAGAAAAAAAAAACTCCACGCTGCAACTCAGACTAGAAAGCTTTCCTCAGCAACGTGACAGAGGACGGCGAAGTGCAGAACAGGACTGGAAACACCAAAAACAGTCATAGACGGTGCCGATACCCACATATGTAGCAACAGAGAAATCGAAACCCACAAAATACGACCAGAAATACCAGAAACCAAAACAGACGGCGCCGATACCCACAAACGCAGCAACTGAAGGGATCGAAACCCACAAAAGCACCCACAGAATCACCGATACCCACAAACGTAGCAACTGAAGGGATCAAAACCCACAAAAGCACCCACAAAAATCATCGAAAGCCACAAATGCACCAACATACCGAAATAAGATGAGGATTGGCGGGCTGTGCGATGGGCTTCGTTTCACCATCACCGTCGCAAGATGGTGCCGCTGTCACAGAAGGGGGTGGGCTAAGAGAGGCTCCGATTTCTTTTGTTTTGGGGTTTAGGGTTAGGTCACACAGAGGAAATGGGGGCTGAGGATATTGTTGCATAGAAAAGGGGGCGGGGGGGAATGGTATTCGCACGGAGGGTGGGGGGAAAGGGTATTCGCACAGAAGGGGAGAGGGTATTGTAAGCTCTCATCGTATCATCTCGGTCACACAGTTTATTATATGTGTCTCATACGTGGCATCATAGGATTGAAGGGCTGTTTATTAGCCCTTATAAGCCCGACTGGCTCTAAGGTATTCTCTTAAAGAAAATAAAAGAAAATCTTGTTATTGCTTATGGTTGCTTAGATTTAGAGTAATGCTGACCGAAGGTGATGTCAATTAGAGCAATTTGTTTTACCAGGCCAAAGTTTGATGTGGAGTTTATAAGAGCGTTTGGATGCTGAAATAGAGAGGAAAAAGTACAATTTTTTTTTATTAGAACATTTACTAGCTTTTTTATGTATTATGGGCAAGATAGTTACTAACTTGTAATTTGATTTTTTTGGTCTTAAAAATGTGCTTTTATGTTTGGTTGAATATAATGTTTTCAAAAGAATCCCAGGGGTTGGCTCAAGTGGTAAGAGCCTTGATCTTGGTGGTATGTTCCGTCCAGGTCTAAGGTTCGAATAATCAAACAATTTCTAGTGGCCATTAGATTGGGAGAAGGTCCTTTTGAATTACCAGAGGTGCACTTGTGGGAAACTCCTTATCAAGAGCCTGTGCACCCTCGGGATTAATCGGGACTTTGTTCTCGAACAACCGGTGCCAATAAAAAAAATGTTTTCAAAAGTCTCTTTCCAGTTCTAATGGGTTTCACAGCTCTTTAATTCTGTATTGGCTTTGTGCTATTTTCACGTTAACCTGAATTTCAATTTTTTGGGTGCAGATACGTGCGAGTACTTGGTGCTTTTTATCTGCGTCTCACAGGAACTGATGTTGATGTCTACCGGTACCTAGAGCCTCTATACAATGATTATAGGAAGCTGAGGCAAAAACTTCCTGATGGACGTGAGATCCTTAACACACTTGACCTATCTCTCAGTACTCTTATGTATACACCCACTTACCTATTGTTTTTATAACTCTGAATATTGTATCAGAATTCTCCTTGACACATGTGGATGAAGTTATTGATGAACTTCTGACAATGGATTATTCATGTGATATTGCTTTGCCCCGTATCAAGAAAAGGTAATTTGTTTTGTTTCGTTTTCTTTCTCAGCAATGATATTTTTATTTTTAACTTGTATCACCTGAAATGTTGGGTTTCCATCTATTTGTGTGTAATTGGCCTCTATTGTAAGCTTCCTGTTCTGACTTTCTCTCTTTTGTTTATATGACTTTCTACAGATGGACTCTTGAATCACTTGCAGTTGTATTTCCAAACAGGTCCTAAAGAAGTTTTCAGTGGGGAGATCTGGAAAGAAACAACATCCGATTAGGAAAATCTTCATTTCAGACGTAATATCAGCTAATTAAAGAGATTCCATTGGCAAGACGAACAAACTGTTTTCTCATAGCAAAATTCATTTAGTGGTTCGATCTCTAACCTAAATGTTTTGTAAAATATTTTATGCATGCAGTACGTACATGTACATTATAAACCACGACACAACCAATTACTGGTAATGAAGCCATTAATCCAAATTATAAAAAGCCGCTAGATTTTCCGATTTGCTAATTACGTTTTGTAGCAGTACTTGGGTATTCTATATATGCAAAGAACATTGAATAATTACTCATCCATCAATCGAGCATGGATTATCATGAACCAAATTAAAGCTCTTATCATCATCATCCCATGTCAAATGGATGTATATATATGGTGCGCATGTACGAAATTTACTATCCACGATCCACGCGTTTCTGGCCACAAAAACGCATGCAAGGGCAATCTTTAATTAGGAATCAAAGACATAAAGCTCTCAACCTGCATGCATCCTAGGAGCTTGCACTCGCAGTACTACAGATATTACAGAATTCATGAATCCAATAATCATAAGGCGCACGCTTTATATTAAGAGCAATGCTACGTACAGTTCCTATTTAGAGACTCTATGCATTGCAAGCCTAATTAATTTTGTCTTTTAATTTTTTTAAAATTTCAATAATATATTTGTTAAAATGGTACTTTTTTCCATTTAATAAAAGGCATGCATATGGAGTACTTCCCATTTGGAAACTGTAAATAGAATTTCTTTTATATTAATACATGTAGATATAGTACTACAATTAATGGCAGATAATAAGATATATATTTTATATGAAAGATCAGAAGTAGTACTAGGTTCTACAAAAATATATCATGTAGTACTGAGATAAAGCTGAGAAATTATTTTTGTCAACTTAACATGTATAGGAATTTGCATGTTTTTGGTCATTAATGCAAACTAAATTGGGATTTATTTAGAATTATAGAAAGTCGATGAAGATTATAAATTATGCAAATTAAGTGATTTTGAATGTTATTGGAAACATGGTTACTTTTTCTTAAAGAGCGATTACGTAACTCAATGTTCTCACTCCTAACCAACTACGTACGACAACTCAGCATGCAGATCGGAAAATTTTGAAGGACAGCAGGGGTTCATGCATGCATATTGCTTTCCACAAAAAGAGACACCATACAGATTGGTGACGCTAGGCTCTAGATTATAATTAACTTGTTTGGATTTAAAAAAAAAATGTTTACCAAAACATTTAAGAGGGCATTGGCTGGCAACTTCATTGAGAAGAATTTGCCATATTAATTTGGAAAACATTCGCTGTACGTGGTTTTCATTCATTATGAAATCAAAGCTTGTTTTTATTAAAATCGCTTTAATGCATACGACGAATGCTTTCAATCACCACAGAAAAATATAGAAAGATAATCCTGCATTCGATAAGTACCAAACTCGTCAAGAGTACTACTGTATATATTGATTTCAAATATTATTAACATGAACAAAGTCGATATACCAAAAACAGACAATAAGCGGCTTATGTAAAAGAAAATATTTAAGTGCAGAACAGTACTTGTAATACTCATCCTAGCTCTCTTATAAATCATAATTAATTAATTAATCCACTAATGGAAACTAGGCTTTCTATGTAAGTAATGATCTGAAACGAGAATACTTGACCTCCGTCAATTTGAAGAATAGTCATGATCTCTTTGGTAGAGACGTCATACAAAGCCAGCTGTCCATCTTTTTCTAAGAATATGATGTCATTCCTCCAAAATTCTAATGGTCTACAAATTCCTGTAAGAGGGCCAAACCTGAACAGCTTTGTCCAAGACTCCCTAACCCCATATTCATGTAATAACCATACATCCCAACACATACGTGACCCCTCCGTATGTCTATTTTCCCAACTAATAGCCACAGCAACCAACTCATTCAACAAGAAATGTTCAACATCACCTCGATATCCATTATATGTAAGGCTATCATCCGGCATCGGAGTTATTAGGAATACTTCCTTGGCTATGTCAAATGACAAAATACCTTCCCAATCAGTTTTCTCAGCCCACCAATTACCAATCCCATTCAGGTTTGTCTTCATACCTCTACAAGCATTCCAAACACAAAAATTAGGGAGGCTGTCAACTTGTGTCCAAGAGTCGGTCCTTAAGCTATATAACTCGCTATAGAACATGACTCCCAGTTTATACTCGTCTACGAGTCCCAGTTCATCCTCGTCTAAAGGGTAGCATTCGAAGAATAGAAAATTTCTAATTATCTTGTAGTTGTGAGTTTTGGCATCAAAACCAAATCCGATGCCATTAGGGCGGGCACGATAGTTGGCAGGAAGGCCAGGCAAGTTTGATACAGGGACAACCTTTGTTTCTTTGGTTGCAGGGTTCCATAAAAGAGTATTCAAGCCACAGTTGTCGTGAAGACAAACAAGACCATTACAAGAACCCACAATAAAAATCTCTACTTTCTTGTCGATAATTCCAGAATACGGTGAAGGTAGGGGTATTTGTGCAAGGGATACTTGAAGAGTTTCATAATAAAGCGTGGAGACGACATGTTTGGAAGTGATTTTATCACGCTGGTTAACGAGAAAAAGGGC
>QEOT01001223.1:0-19399 GCA_003123785.1 Pterocarya stenoptera
TTCTTTTTGCTTTGCATTTGAATCTATGTCGGTGTGGGTAAACTCGATGATATAGGTGTGGGTAAATTTTGTTTGTTTTGGGTACATTTTTAACTTTGCTCAGCCATTTGTTTCCTTTTGCTTTTCATTTGAATCTATGCCGGTGTGGATTGAACTGGTGTATACAAATTCAAGAATTACATCCTTTAATAGGGTTGGTGAGGTCCACTTGTATTTCACTATGGTAACCAATTTCCTCATTCAAAAACAGTTAATTGTTGAAGAAATTTCTACTAGCCAGGAGCTTCCATGTTACACTTGTCATGTACAGAAAGGCACACGAATTTAACATTTACCGATTTTCTGCTTATGTGGCAAGGCATTTTCTGCTCATGCTTTTAGGGCCTCTACCTTTTAAAAAAAAATAAATGTTGTGATGCCACTGTCATGAGAAGGTTCTTATTGCGTATTTGAAATATTCTTTGGCCAGGAGCAAGTAGTGCCAATGGATCATAAGCCGCATTTGTTCGTACAAAACCTTCCCACCTTGGGCCAAAGTGGGTCCGCCACTCTTCCTGTGCAGGGTAATGGGGTAGATATTGCTTGACCCCAAGATGAGCTGTTTCACAGAATTCTAGAATTATTTTGTTCTAAGTTAAAATATGTTCTAATCTTGTAGTTTCCGTTGAAGAGGGAACTGCAGAGGACTGGAAATGCGACCAGGTAGAAAATATCTTCATCTGGAATGACAATAGAAGTTCTGTTATCCCACCTGACATCAGAATTACAACATTCAATCAGTTAGCAGCCATAATATTCTATAGAGATGATGATTTGAGTGGTGAAATGGTTACTTTGATTTGTTTACTGGATAGATGAGGATAGGGACTTTGCTTGTTTCTGTGAGGATATTGCCAAAAGACCTCATTAGCAAAATCTTGTATCTTGCTTTTTGGGATAAAAAGATTGAGCCATGGATGTGGAACTTCCCACAAGCCTCTTGACAAAAGTAATATAAGCTCGGACACATGAACTCTGTCCAGGAATTCTACATATGTAACTTTTGACAGAAAAAGTGTTGATGCTATATAGCTTAATTGAGACATTAAGTTTTCAATTTCCTGCATAATTAAAATGTGTCAGTATCAAATAATTCATATGATCTTCAGTCTCATCTTGGTGGAAATATTTAGCCAATTCCTGAGTTGAATTGGCTCGCTTGAACTGGGTCTTGCTGATTAAAGGATGACCTCCAGTTATTCAGGAGACCTTTCCTGTTTATGATCACAAACCCTTCAATGTAATTAAATGTCTTTTCCCACAGATATTAGATTTTCCTAGTCAGTTGCAAATGTGGCAAAATCCGAGTACAGCACCCTGATCCATTTTACCTGCTCAAGATGGAGACTTGTATTACAACTGGTACTCTCTACTATACCCGAGATTTAGATATTGTTTCACCTAAATAATTTTATTTTTTTACCTTGCATGGTGCTGGCTCCAGCGCTATCCTTGCTCGGGTTATAATGCCAAATTGGCCAAGTCCTCCTAGAACACGGTGAAAGAGATCACCGTTTTGCTTCTCCGAACATGTTACAACCTCCCCTTTTCCTGTGCACATTTTGGCTTTACCTTTCAGTAAGCATTCATTGTATGCAAATGATAAACTTGTTCTAGAGGGATAATTGTAAATACAGTTTTTCCATGAAACAAAGCTCAAGTGAGTACCACTGGTCACCTGCAATTTCAGTATCTTATGATATTTAAACCAAAAAAGATAAAGAAAAATATACTGTTAATATAATTTGCCCATTTCTCATTCAATGTAATTAACACATGACGGTTGACGATGGTTTGATTTCCTATGATGTTATATATCTATATCATATGATGATGCTTTTTTATTTTTATTTTTATTTTGGACGAACCTATTACAACATCCAGCTGGTGGACAAGGCTTGATCTGGGGACTCATGCCAAAATGCCTGCCCACTGACCCCTGCATTAGACAGAGTACCGCCAACCGGTAGATGTAGGTAGTCTGTCCAACAAGTAGGCGCTAACCCATATTTCAGGCTTTCATGCAGGATAAACTCCCTCTCAAGTTGTGGCTAACAGTTAGGAAGAGAAACTTGTGTTTATGGTTTAGGATTTTTTTTTTATCAGTTATGTGAAGTGGACTCCAACAATAAAGTTCAACTACACTTTGACTACAAGAAGGCAGGCCCTTCACTGTTTAGAATGAATTTCTTAATTGTTTCGCCCCTATGCACTTTAATAAATTGATTTATTTATTTATATATATGCTGAAAAAAGTATCTTAATCATTGTCTTATGGTTCGTGTAAATGTATAAATTAATCAATATTTTTGCCATTTTCTTAGAGGGAGGACGCATTTGGAATCCTGAACAAGTGTTACCACTTTTGGAGCTGAAAACTATAGTCATTACAAAGAATCACTGATGAATTTTATCTTCCACTAATCCCATTACTCATTTTATCTTGCTCATCCCTGCGGTAGTAATATATATAAATTCACTTTGGATTGCAGTGCATTGATGGACTGTTCAGGATGTGAGAAATGTCGTCTGTGGGTCCAGCTTCAGTTCCTTGGTCTTGGTACTGCATTTCAATTCTTTTTTCTGTCGATGGTCGGGAACAGTTGGGTCAGGCTGTAAGTATCTCCTTAGTTAACTTGAAATTTCAAATTCCAGTTCTCTTTAAGTTGGGTTGTCAGCTTTTAATTCATGTATTGATATTTTATTATAATAATTGTATCTAGAAGATTATATGAAAGAAAAGTAACTTATAAGCTACTATTATTTTTTCTCCAAAATAATGAATACTTCTTATGGTGACAAAAACAAATAAAGAGGAATATAACATGCCACCTTGGTCTGCATGAGCAAACATTCTGGGTTGAGACTAAACCATATTTATGACAAAACAGATTTTTGTTTTCTTATTGTTGGGGAAAGGTGGTTTTTCTTCATAGTTGGCTCATTAAACCTATTCTTTTAATATAATTGGATTTATTAGTTTTCCTTAACGTTGTGCAGTCTGTTGATATTGTCAAATACACGGATGAGGAGTATGGGCAGCAACATGAGATATATATTGATGGTGTATGCCAATGCCGATGAACGGTCCCACATAAATGGGAGAGTTGTGGAGCTTGGTATTTAGTGGTTCAGTTTGGTGGATATATAGTAGGGTTAAACAATGTTATAACAGTCACGTTTATCTAGTGTTTAATTGCAACGCTCAGTTTGTACTTGATATGAGAATATGATGCACCACCTCAGTGTATATATACATATTTAAGTGGGATGAGTTGATGGATTTTATTTGTATTAGAGATGCTGATGGAATATATTTGTATTAGATGAGTCCACTATATTATTTGCTCAATGTGTACAGGAATGTTCAATTTGAAAGAATGAAACAAGAATTAGTTGAATGCTTGTTTTAGGAACCAAAAACGAGGCCTGTAACGGACAAGCCTGGGCGGTTCAAGAAATACTTTTCCTGGCGTTCTTGTAGTCGCTGCAACTGACTGTTGAACCAAATTGATCTATAGCGGCGAGTACAAAATCGCCGCATCATATGAATTTCCAGCGATTTTATAGTCGCTGCTATACAGGCCCAGAACCATAACATCTATAGCGGCGAGTACAAAATCGCTGCTATAGATAAATTTCCAGCGATTCCTAAGTCGCTGCAAATACGCAACAGCACTATACACTATAGCGGCGACTATAAAAGCGCCGTAAATTTACTTCAAACGGCGAATCTGAATATCCAACAGGCCAATTAATTGCAGCGATCTATAATTCGCTGGTTCAAGAACCAATTGAGGTTCAAGAACCATTATATATTGGCGGCGAATTTACTGAATCGGTGCCAAATATATATTACCGGCGAGTTTTTCTTTTTTAGCAACGCACAAAAATCGCTGGGAAAAATCTTTCCCAACGATTCCTAACTGAAACGTAGACAGCAAATGCAGCGATATACTTTTTATTTCTGGCGAAAATATATCGCTGCTAAAGGATGTATATCCCGGCGATTTTCGGTTACCGTTGCGCTAGATCAGAAGCAGAGGCTTAATACCGGCGATTATCCAGCGTTTTAAAATCGCTGGAAAAGATTGTTGGCAGCGAAAAGTGTGGTTTTTCCCAGCGAAATGTATCGCTGGGAAAGGTGTCTTTCCTTGTAGTGTCAGCAATTTAGAGCTGACATATATGAATGAATGAAAGAATGGCATGTGGCATAAATGAATGTATGAAAATACATAACGGCCATATGAATGAATGAAAGGGGTATCCAATGAATGAATGGGCATATTGCAATGCCGGACAATAGTATCTAGTAGTGCACCCAGTGCTGCACCCTAACGGAATGGGATTCCAACCCGTGGCCACGGGCGAATCCATCGGCCCAAAAGGCCGCTAACCCCAGGACGTGGGGCATAACAACTTGCACTAGCCTATGAAAGTGAAAGAAAAGTAATGTATGAATGCATGGCATTCTTCAAGAAATGAAAGCAGTGAAGGGGAATGTTTTACGAAAAGAAAAGCATGTTTAAAGATGAAAGCCCCCGTCCACTGATGTTTACAAATGAAAGCATGTATGTATAGTATGTATGGAATGATGTATGCATGAATGAAAACCTACGTTGCTATATTTTAACGGTATGAAGAAATGCTTACTGAGTATTCGACTCATTTTAGTTTTTATGTGTGCCCCTCCCCCCACAGGAACTGAATGGGCAATACGCTTAGGAAGGACACAGCCAAAGGGGAAGAGCACAGAAGTCTAGGCATGAGGGTTTTAAATGTATGAAAGGCCTTTTTATTGTGAGATTTATATTTTCTACTCTAAACCTCTTTTATGATAAAAGCACATTTTGTTTTATAACGTAGAGTCTTGCACCCTGGGAAGGACAGTAAAAGGTTTTAAATCGAACGGTAATTCCCGTCGTCATTTTCTAAAATATTTTGCAAAAAGACCCACCTCAAGGATGGGCGTTACATGATTATACAAGGATGATGTGGATCCACTTTCTTGATTAAAATTCAGTAGCCTTTTCATTGTTTCCTCAATTTAAAGCTCTTGTAGAAAGGAAAAGTGATTGTGAAACTAAGACACTAAGAACAGATCATGGTGGGGAGTTCATTTATAAGCCATTTATGCAGTATTGCAAAGCAAATGGCATTCAAAGGCAGCTAACAATAATAAGAACTCCTCAATAGAATGGAGTTGCTGAGTGGAAAAATCTAACAATTGAAGAAATGGCTAGGAGCAAGCTTAAAGGGAAGGCACTTCCCAATAAACTTTGGGCAGAAGCTATCAACACAACAATTTACATTCTCAATTGCACTCCAACGAAGGTTGTCCGTAATAAGACTCCATTTGAAGCTTGGCATAAGCAAAAGCCATTGGTAGATTAGCTTAAAGTGTTTGGATGCATCTCATATGCCCACATTCCCTCTCAAGAAATAGAAAAGTTTGATGAAAAGGGGGAAAATTTTATTTTTACTGGATATAATGAAGAATCTAAAGGTTATCACCTTTTGAGTCTTAATACAAAAGAACTAGTAATTCTAAGAGATGCTTTTTTTATGGAATGGCAACGTGGGAGTGGGAACATAATCTCCAATAGACCGCAACTTTCGAGCTTCCTGAACCAGAAAAGATGTAGGAAAATGCAAGTTCTCTGCAAAGTCCAGATTTTTTCCAAACACCAATACATGTCACAACACCATCAAAATCTCCAAGCACATACTGAGTAAGTCCAGATTCTTATGATTCAAATAGTCTGCCAAGAAAGGTACGCTCATTATCATATGTGTGCCAATATTGTGAATTTGCATTTTTTTACTTATGAGCCACAAGCCTTTGAAGATTCTGTAAAAGAAAATTTATGGATAAAATCATGGATGAGGAAATAGCTAGCATTGAAAGAAATTACACTTGGGAGTTAGTGAATGTGCCCAATGGAAGAAATATCATTGGTTTGAAGTGGATATGTAAAACAAAGTTCAATGAGGAAGGCCGAATTCAAAAGCACAAAGCTCGTTTGATTGCACAAGGATATGCACAATGTAAATGTGAAAATGCCCGCAAGGATGCAAGGCTTGTGTATTTCCAAATATACAGATTTACAGATGAAGAGCCATTACATTGTACAATTGTGTAGAAAACAAATAAGGAATGTACAGCGACTGCAAAGGAATGTAATCTAACGTAAGAATGAGTTGTACAAATTGAGAGAATAATATACAGTGACTACAAAGGAATGTAATCTAACATATAATCACAGGCATGATATATGGGATTTGTCTCTTCATTCCCCCTCAAGCTCAAGGCGGTATGGGATTGATGCAGAGCTTGCTTCGATTGGGAGTAAACTTCGAACTACAAAGAGGCTTTGACCAGAGACGTGTACGAGATGAATGAGACCATGAGCTACTTTATCGATCTCGATCTGTTGCCATGCTCAAAGCACTAATATTAACTGAGTGCAGCATAGGAGTTTGAAGCATGTAACCCAGAGTATGAAGCAAATGAGTAGTTCGGCAGTGGTGGAAGCCAAAGCACGGAACTCTACATTGGCTGTAGAACTGGTAACTGTGTTTTTTTTTCTTGGCTCCCCCCTACAATAAGTTTGGTCCCATGTAAAGCCAGATGTGGAGCGGCGGTCGTCTCTTAACCCAACCCAGTCGGCATCGTAGAAACCCGAAAATGCAAATAGAGGAGACTTGGTGAAATGGATACCAAGGTGGATTGTACCTTTGAGATACCTGAAAATGCGTTTAACAGCTTGGGGATGGGGAGCACGGGGAGCCTGCATGAACTAACAAAAGAATTTAATAGCAAAGGCCACCTCGGTCCTTGTTAATGTGAGGTATTGAAGGGTGCCCGCCATCTGTCGATAAGGAGTGGGATCATCAAGTGGAGTTCCTTCATGAGCAAAAAGATGGAGCCCATATGTAAGAGGTGTTGAGATAGGTTTTGCATTATCAAGATTAAACCATTGTAGTAAAGAGAGAAGATACCGTGATTGATTCAGAGAAAGTAATGAAGACTGCCCAGATCTTTCACATCAAAAGTAGTTGACAAAGTGGAAATAAGTGCAGCAATGGAGGAAGGTGAACTTCCAGTTACAATAATGTCATCAACATAAATAAGAAGCATGAGTACCTCAAATTCATGTTGTCGAAAGAACAAGTGTCATACAGACACGATTTAAAACCCAATTGCTGAGGATCAGTGTTGAATTTGAGATACCATGAGTGAAGGGCTTGTTGAATCCCATACAAAGCCTTCTGAAGTCTACAAACATAAGCAGGATGGTGAGGATCTTCAAATCCTGGTGATTGAGTCAAATATACTTTTTCTTGCAACTCGCCATGTAAGAAGGCATTATTGACATCGAGTTGTTTAAGAGTCCACCCTTGGGATAGGGCCAAGTTGACAACTAGCCTAATTGTTGCAGATTTAACAATAGAACTGAAGGTTTCATCGTAGTCAAGATCTTGAAGTTGTGAAAAATCTTGAGCTGAAAGTCGGGCATTGTAGCGTTCCACATAGCCATCAGCTTGGGTTTTAACCCAAAAGAACCATTTGATCGTGACCAAATTCATGTTTGGAGATGGAGGAACAAGAGTCCAGGTTTGGTTGGCATGTAGTTCATGAATCTTGGATTGCATGGCCCATTGCCAGTTTGGATCTTTTTGGGCTTGTTTAAAATTTTTGGGCTCCGAAGGAGTAGTGGCTAGGTTAGCAGTAAAGCATATCGGAAGTGGATGGTGTGTTGAAAGAAAAGTTATGGGCCTTGTGGTACCATCTTGTGCATGGGTGATCATTGGATGGGTTCTTGTGGGCCCAGGGTCACATGCAAGCATGCCATCGGGTGCAAGAGATACAAGGGGAAGAGCTTCTGTAGTTAAGCTATCAGGCTTTAAGGATAGAGTTGTGGACCTGGTAGAGGGGAGAGGCTCTAAAGGTGAAAACGTTGGCCCTTGTGTGAGACTTGTGGGTAGTGGCCGAGTTGTAAACCATTGTGGTTTTGCAGAGGTAGGGACCTGCTAGTGCAAAACCAAATTAATATGGGGTATCAGTTATTTTCCCCCAATTCATTTATAATTAAGATATTAGTTATTTTCCCCCCAAATCATATATTAGTGATTCTGGTTTTGATTTTTACCATATTTTTGGTAGGATTCTTATTTATTTATGTATTTATTTGTCTTACAATAATTAAGAGTTTTTCATTTTTGAAAAAATCTTCATAATTTCAATTTTGTAGCTAGTTAAGTCTGGCTTGTGGGCTTTATAAAATAATTTCAAATTTACTATTAATCAATAATTTTCAGAGTTTTCTCTATGTTTTTTGGGCAAATCTCTTGTCTTCTCTATGTTGATCATCTATTGAAACTAGCCGTCAGAATTAATCTAAATTCTGTCTGGCATCACCAACTTAGAAAATG
This sequence comes from Pterocarya stenoptera, assembly GCA_003123785.1. Taxonomy (NCBI): domain Eukaryota; kingdom Viridiplantae; phylum Streptophyta; class Magnoliopsida; order Fagales; family Juglandaceae; genus Pterocarya; species Pterocarya stenoptera. The sequence continues at coordinate 8,476 of QEOT01001223.1, forward strand.
GAAATTGATCCTCATTAACTAGCACATGTCTTGAAATATAAATGTGGCCTGTGACTAAATCCATGCACTTATACCCCTTGTATTGTGATGTGTAACCAAGAAAGACACATGGAATGAATTTAAACTGAAATTTGGACCAACCAAAAAGATTGAGAAGTGGGTAACATGTGCATCCAAACATTCGTAAGGAGTCGTAAGGTGGAGGAGAGTGAAAGACTAGTTTATATATAGAGTGTTACCCTTAAGAACTGGAGTGGACAATTGATTAATGAGAAAAATTGTAGTTTGGAAAGTTGTAGTCCAACATTTTGTGGAAAGAGAAGAATGAGCCATGAGAGCAAGAGCGGTCTCAACTATATGGTGATGATGCCGTTCAGCTAGACCATTTTGTTCAAGAGTGCCAAGACAAGAAAATTTATGGACAATTCCATGAGATGTAAATTCTCCACCACCATCACTTTGAATGACATTGACACAAGTATTAAATTGAGTCTCAACCATTTTGAGAAAAGTTGAAAAAATAGAAATAACATTAGATTTTCGTGCCAAAGGAAAAACCAGATATATAGTGAAAATTCTTCAATAATGACAAGATAAAATCAATACCCATCATATGAGGTACAGGAGTAGGGCCCCACACATCAGTGTGAAGTGTGTGTAGAAATATTGGAACATGGGTACTGCCATTTTGAAAGGGCAACTTGGAAGATTTCCCTTAAACACAACTTTCACAACAATCCACTTTTTTATTTGAAATAGATAGACAAAGGAATATAGTATGAAGAATTATAATATTGGGGTGGCCGAGTTGAGCATGCCATGTATTGCCAGACACTTTATTAGTGTGAAGAGCCATCAGAGATGCAGCAGATCTAGGGAAAGACAAAGAGCATAAGCCATCATGCACAAGCCCTTAAGCAACACTTGTCTCATCCGTAGGTACTTGATTAAAAAACCCAAAAGATAAAACATGAAACAACAGTGATGGTCAGTTGTGAACTTTGAAACCGAAAAAAGCTTTTTCTGTAGAGATCGCACAATCAAATTATTTTTCAACTCCATGGATGTATTAGGAATTGTAAAGGTTGTAGTTTCAGAGATGGGAAGATTAGACCCATTCCCAACCATTACCATATTAGTGCCTTTGTAGGATTTAATACCTTGAGCTTTAGTAGTTGTTGGAGCCATGTGATGATGTGCACCGGTATCTGGGAAACAAGGTTCATCTACGGTGTTTCCAGCCTGACAACAAGGAAGGCTTGGTACTGATCTACCTCTTCATCCGAGACACAACATGCATCAACTTTGTGGTTTAGGCCAATACATCGGAAGCAGGTAATGCGAGAGGTTCGACCACCACGAACTGGATTCCAGTCATTGTTCCCACATTTAGAGGGTTTGTGAGCACGACCTATAGAAATGCCAGCCTGAGATCTTGGACTTCCACGATAACCTCTTGCACAAGAAATGAAGCCTTTGCCACGATTGTATTTATTTCCAGTTGAATTTGATCCAATGGCACAACTGGTATACAAAGCAACAGCAGAAGAATTGTTGTAAGCAACAATGGAAATACGTAACTCAAAATCTCTGAGCATACCGATTACATTTTCCAACGAAGGAAAATTGTCTCTTGCATTAATAGCTGTCACGATGGGATCAAACTCTAACCCCAAACTGCAAAGAATGCAATTAATGAATTCATCATCATCCATAGGCTTTGTGGCACCACGGAGAGAAAGGGCCAACAACTTGGCCTTGTGCAAATACTCTTCCATGTAGGAAGAGCCTTTGGTGAGAGCTTGAGGCTCTCCACGCATCTGCTGAACACAATCTCTTGTATGTCCACCATACTAGATTTCAAGAACTTCCCATGCATCATGCAATGTCTCACAATTAATGACTTGTGAGAGAGGGGCATCTGAGAGAGAACTGTTGATCCAACAAAGGATCAACTAGTCAAGGCACAACCACTTTGTTACTGCTGGGTTTGTGATCAACTGATTGTTACATCGAGAATTGTGGTGGGTGGGCAGGGTAATTCATTTGCAAGATAGCCTAGCAATCCATGACCTCGGAGAATAGAAAGCACTTGTGCTTTCCAAAGTAAGTAATTTGAGGAGGCAAGCTTGGTACGGATTTTGGGTAAATGAATTTTAGGTGAAAAGAACTTAAGTGACGAAATTTCATCCACTGAGGGGGTTTGAGAGGTTGAAGACGATGACATTGTTCAGATTTTCTTGTAGCTCTTGATACCATGTAAATATGAAAATGCCCGCAAGTGTAAGGCTTGTGCATTGCCATGTATACAGATTTATAGATGATGAGCAATTATATTGTACAGTTGTGTAGAAAATAAATAAGTAATGTACAACTACTACGAAGGAATGTAATCTAACATAAGAATGAGTTGTACAAATTGAGAGAATGATGGAAACAAATAGGAGCGTATAATCATAGGTGTGATATGTGGGATTTGTCTCTTCACACAGCACCTTGAAGTAGATTTTCATCAGACTTTTGCACCAGTAGTTTGCATGGAAACAATTAGACAGGTTTAGGCCTTAGCTACACAATTAGAGCTACAAGTGTTTCAACTTGATGTTAAGTTAGCATTTTTAAATGGTGAATTAGAAGAATGATTTATGTTCTGATCGGCTATGTGCAGATTACACAACCCTGCTAATGGGTGTAAACACGGCTTCTGTTTTAAGTGCATCACTTTGGTGACAAAACTTTGATTTGTGTTTTGCTTGGTTATCCGCAAACATGCACAACTCTACCACGAGGGTAAACATGGTCTCTGCCGTCTCTTCCTGATATTGTTCAGTTCTTTATGCCTAAGGTTTTTATATATATATATATTATTATTAAAATGAAATGCCTATTAAAATATCGATACCATATTTTTTTTAGAACTGTCTATTTCTGCATATTGGATAATGTTTACACGCTGGTATAGGTCTGCTACTTACTAAGTTGTTGATAACTTACCCAATTATCTCCACTATTTTCCAGATGACTTGCATGTTGCGACTGAGGATCAAGAATAGAAAGTATGCACGAGATTTGTTAAGCGTAGTGGAATAAGTCCTGAAAGGTACAAGTGGTTATTGAAAAGTCTTATTCAAGATATTTGTCTCTTTTCTATTGATTGGAAGTTTTGGATGTTGTCACTTTTTTTAAGGCTTTCTAGACGAACGTATTGTAACACCCAGTCCAACGATGTCGTTCCCTGGAAGGTTAGTTTCTCCCACCCGACTTTCTCTCCTCCTCGTTACTACTTTCCCTCACATTTTGCAAACTCCCTCTCAAATTCTCTTTCCCCACAACTGCTCACCATGCACCACTCTCTTAGATTTTCTGTCAGTTTGCTCTCTCTCCACATCTCGGTTTCTTCCTATCCCGCTATCAGTTTCTCTCCATTTCTTCTTTGCCCTTCAGTAACCTCGGTTACAAGGAACCATCGAACCCCACCCTCTCATGCCAAAACCAAACAACCCATGGCTTTCATAGTAGAACTAATGAACCAGTGTTTATCCCCTCAATCTCATAGTCACGAGAAAGTAACCACTGCGTACTCTTCCACGGCTAGCAACACGACCTGCAGAAAAACCATGGAAAGAAACCTTCACCGCTGCACGTCTTCCACATCACGGCATTTCAACACCCATAACTCGGAAGCCTCTGTCTTTAAGTTAGAAAACAGACCAAGTTTTGTGCTCTGCACCTCCGCCGCTAGTGATGCAAGTTGCCAGCCACTTGCCACCCGTTCACCGTGGCTCATCAGTGAGAAGTCTTGCACAAACCACCGTCAGTAACCAACTCAAAGTCTCAAGACTATCTTCATTGGAGTAAACCTATCCATGGAAAAGCTTCAACGTGTGCCACTACCTTGCACCACCCCGAACCACCATACCCAACCCCATGTCATCGTGAGCCACCATCACATGGCATCTCCATCCCTTCCGTGCGTCCATTGTTCGTTTGGCCCTCATTCTCTCTTTCCGTTCTCTCTGTCTCTCTCTCTCTCTCATGCGTAGACGCCCAGCCGCCGGAGTTTGCACCTCAACCGCCCAGTCCCATCGCGGCTCCTTATGTTTTGTAGTTTCAGAAGTTTATTTTTTTGTAACGTACTCACCAAAGCATCCATGCATTATATGCATTTTTCCCAAAATACCCCTAGTTATATTTTGGGCTTGATTTTTTATTTACTATGTGAAGGCATGGTTTTAAGTATAAAATATTATTACATAAGATAATTAGGATTTTAAAGTATAATAATTAAATTTTATAATTTGATTTCAATAGTAAATAAGTTAGAATTTAATATCTTAGTCAAAGATATTATGTGGATATTGAGGAATTTTGAAAGAAATGGTATTTCTGGGGTTATGAGAATTTTAGGTCATGAGGTATTGTATTCCAAGTGTAATTATGAAACAACTGTTCAAATTGGAGATTTATTTAAGTTACATGAATTTTCTATAGGTGACGATTGATATTCGTTTGGCACTATTGTGAAGATTTTCTGAAAAGCTAAAAAGTCCATGTAAGCAGGGTTCTTATGCTAGGCTTTATACGAATTATTGAGACTGAGGTTGACTTTCTGAAAACTTTGCATATTTTGTAATGAAATGAGAACTTGAGAAAAACTAACCTCAGTCGCTTATTTGCATTACTCATGAAACCTGTATGAAAAAAGAGAAAATGTTTCTGACATGAGCTAAATTTTGTCATGCTATCTCTGAAATCTGAAAAAGAGCGATATTGAGAATCTAAAAACTTGTGCATTGATTTAGAAGGATGCTCTGACTTTTGTTTTTCAGTATGTGAGAATGATCTAGTTATGTTTTGGTACTCACCTCTAGCCTATGTAAAATGACCGAACGTTAACAATTTATGATGTTCTCTTGCTTGTTTGCATTGAACGATGATGTTACATGTACTTCATTTTTCATTTTTCTATCATGGGCTGGCAAAGCATGAGTAGTACACACATGTAACGCCACATACTTGGAGGGTTAGGGAGTTACTTCTTGTTACTTGAAAATGACATCCCAATAATATAGATACAACTCCAAATAAAAGCACAAGTAGCTCTACAACAAGAAAAACTCCTTTAATCAAAGTATACGTGTAACGCCCCGGTCCCAGATGGGTCAGAGAGTTACCTCTTAACACATAAAATCATATCTCATTGTTCAAATATAAACTCCAATTCCTCAATCACTCATAGACCTCATTGTTTTAAACCATCTACTCCAAAAATAATAAACTAAGAATACGACAAAATCTCAAAATAAAATCCAACTTTCCAAAGTGCTAAGTCAACAGAGCAAAACGAAACTATTCAATAAAATTCCCCAACAACAAGTACCCTCTTTGTATTTAATACACTATGCTCACATAGCTTACCCATGCTTCCTATTCTTGAACTTTCGCTAAAGTATCCAAAGTATCTGAAAAAATAAGTTGTGGAGATAAAGGGTGAGTTATCAACAACTCAGTAAGCAGAGGACATATATTAGCATGCAAACACGAGCATTTACAAAGTACAGTATGCAGAACAAAACTTTTTCCAGAGTTATAATGCAGAACAAAACATGTTTTCAAACATAACAGAGCGAAGATTTGAAGTCACATAAAACCCAAAGTACTTTGGCATAACATAACCTGAGCATTATCATCACATCAAAACAGAGCACCTTACAGAGCGGAGACCATGTTTCACCCCCGTGGTAGAGTTGTGCTATTCCCGATGGCCAAACCGGGCAAAGACAGAGGTGAAATCTTTCCCTTATTACGCTCGGAGCCCCGAGTGTGCACACAGGAAAGACCACAATTAAACCACTTTGTTTCCAAAGTGGGTGCACTCAGAGATGGAGAAGTTGGTACCAACCCAAACAGAGCAGAGCAGAGCATAACAGAGCAGAGACAGAGTCAGATACAAAATTCAGTACAACATGCCAAAGGTTTTCAGATGCCATATAAAAACAAAACAGAGTACCAAAACATAACTAGATCATTCTCACATACTGAAAAACAAAAGTCAATAAATTGTTAACGTTCGGTCATTTTACATAGGCTAGAGGTAAGACTCTCATTTCTCATCTTATGTATGCTAATGATATGGTGATTTTTACTAATGGTAGTACAATGTCAATCAGGGAACTTTTAATCGTTTGAATAAGTATGAAAGATGGTCAGGTCAACAGATCAATAAAGAGAAAACATCCATGTTCTTTTCAAAACATATTACTTTGAGTCGCAAGAGAGCTCTTAAACAACTGACGGGGTTCTCAGAAGGCTTTTTCCCGTTCAAATATTTAAGGGCTCCTATTATTCTAGGAAGGCTTAAGCAAGAGCATTTGGTGGAGGGTAACTATGAAGAACAAAATCATGTTCTATTCTCTGGTCCTTTGCTGCAAAGGTTTGGAGGTTTTGTGGTGCTCTATTTGGTTTGCCCCTTGGTAGTACTTGGAAAGAAATGGTTTTGATATGGTTTCGCCTTGCTTCTAATTGTTCACAGGTGGGATGCTTTGTAGGAGTTTTACCAGTTTTAATTATTTGGAGACTTTGGAGTAGGCGATGTGCTGCCCGTATGGAGGGGCGTGTTGAATCATTTCAGGATTTTTGGTCCTCTATTCGACACTTGGGCGAGGTTTGGTAGTGAAATGCATAACTATCGTCTAATTTTGATATGCAGGTTCTTCAGGTGCTGCATCTTAAACCGATTACTCCTCGACTACATCGATGCGGGTTCGTGGCCTGGATGAAACCTCCTCGTGGATGGTGTAAGTTTAATATAGAAGGAAGAAGTCTCGGCAATCCAGGTTCCTCTGGTGTTGGTGGTATTATTAGAGATGCCCATGGCAGTCTGTTACATGCTTTTGCTTCTTCCATTGGTGTTGGTTCTAACAATAAAGCGGAGTTACTAGCACTTTTGCAGGGTCTTAAGGCTTGTCACATGTTGGGGATTAATTTTGTGGAGATCAAACTGGACTCGTTGGTTGTGGTATCATGGTGGAAGCTTCATCGATGTGGAGTGTGGTACTTGGATGATTTCTGGGAGGAAGTCCTTGCAATTCTTGATTCATTGGTCTTTTCGTTGAAGCATATTTTTAGAAAAGGTAACATGGTGGCTAATTGATTGGCTAAGAGTGGTGCAACTAATCTTAACTTGGTTTGGAACCAAAGTGATGAGTTGCCGCGGGTCATGAGGGGTCTAGTTCGTTTGGACAATCTGGGTATGCCGTCTTTGCAATTGAAATAGAGCTTGATTTGGTTTTTTTCCTTTTAATTTAGAGAGTTTGTTTGAATTTCTGGGTTTGGTTTTTTGCTTATTTGTATCTCCCAGGTGTTGGTCTGTAACCACAGTTTTCCTCCGCCACAAGTGAGGGTTTTTAATATAATTGGGGTACAGTCCTTTTCTTTAAAAAATAATGCTCATGAAAATACCACTACAATATTTTTTTTAGAACTGTCTGTTTCTGCATATTGGACAATGTTTACACATTGGTATAGGTCCGCTGCTGACTAAGTTGTTGATAACTTACCCAATTATCTCTATTATTTTCCAGATGATTTGGATGTTGCGGCTGTGGATAAAGAATAGAAAGCATGGGCGAGATTTGTTAAGTGTAGTGGAATAAGTCCCGAAAGGTCCAAGTGGTTATCGAAAAGTCTTATTGAGGATATTTGTCTCTTTTCTATTGATTGGAATTTTTGGATGCCGTCGCTTTTTTTAAGGCTTTCTAAACGAACGGATACCCTGACACTCCAAGTATGTGGCATTACATGTGTGTATTGCTCAAGCTTTGCCAACCCATGATAGAAAAATGAGAAATGAAGTACAAGTAAGATCATCGTTCGATGCAAACAAGCAAGTGAACATCATAAATTGATAAATACTTTTAAATAATTCTAACTTTCAAACTTTTAAGAATATAGTCATAATTTTAAAAAAAATATCAAATGATCATCATTTTTATGATAGAAAGTACTTTTTTAATTTATTTCCAAACAAACTTTTAAGAATATAGTCATAATTTTGTTGTGAAAGTGAACTCTCATGAGTAAAGCAAATTAAAATCTCAACTACGGTTAACAACTTTTGTAATAAAGTTCTAACTACCAACAAGTAAACAATTATATATATTATTTTTTATTTAAAAACATCAATCATTGGAGTAACATGAGCTAGTTCCAAGTGATCTGGTTTAGAAGAAAATTTCCATGCATGGCCCTCTATCAGCAAGGGCAAAAGAAAATCTCATTCGAAGCGCTAAATGATCATTGATTAGCATCATGTACTATCACAAAGCTATGATATATAAGAACCTCGAGAATAAGGAGTTATTTTATTTCTATTATTACAAACACAACAGAAATTACGGATTTTCCACCTTTATTTGCATGGAAATTAACATGACTACATGCAAAGATCCCCAGTCCTAGGCCGGTTTATATATATGACAGATAACAAAGGGAAAAATTGAAAACTAGCAAATGACACACAGACCATGGAGATTTCACGAGCTCTTATTTTTTTTATTGTACATGGTAAACACTAGTATATATTGCCACAAACAAATGTCCTAAGTTTAGACAAGCTGATCCAGGTATTCGTCCACACTTGTGTATTTCACATCTGGGTAAATCTCAGAAGCCTCCACGCCAGAAGAAGCATCAATCTCAAAATTTGTACAACCTCCCTTCACAAACGCAGCGTGACAGATGGATAGCATGAGGTTTCTGGGAAAGGAAGATTCTGCAGAAAATCAAAATTAGATAAGTATAAGAATTACATGATCAGCTAGCCCAACCTTCATTTAACCATGATCTCCTAGTGCAATTCATTATCATGCAGCAGGTACATGGAACTCTTCAATTCTGAAAGGTTAAACTTTCTTATCACTCTAAATTTACATTCCCCTACTTCCACCCCCCCCCCCAAAAAAAAAAAGAAGAAGAAAGGAAACTACATGCAGGAAAATTTGATGAAATTAATGAAGATACTTGGTTTGAAGTTTCATCTAATAGGTAAGTAGGAACTTTTGATTAAAAGGTTTTTAGTTATATTATAATTTCATTAAATATTGCAATCATATATAACAGTTAGCTGGTTGGACTAGCTAATAGTTATATAAATATAGAAGATCGTAACATTCCAACTAACAGCCTAGTAAATAAGTAATTGAAACTAGGTAATTAGAATCCCATGTCAGTAAGTTAGATCTAGAAGCAAACGTGTTCTTACTCACCCTGGATCTTCTTAAGAAGTTCATCCTCTAGAACATAAGTCTTCTCGAGGGTCTTTCCGATCTTCTTCTCCCACAGAGATACAATCTCATGAAATGTAAAAATGTTGGCAGGGAGTCTCAGATAGAGGATCTTGTTCAAGGTTCTTGGATCATCCACTGCTTTGATGGCATAAGTCGCAACATCTTCTTCCTTGACAAAATTTACTGTTACCATGCATATATGCACAATATTAACAAGTATTTAATCTTTCTGTACCAAGTATTTCATCTCCTAGTAAAAAATATAAAGCACAGGCCGCATATGGACGTACACTTTGAGAAGGTCATTCAAGCTGGGAAGTAAGAGATGATTGGATTTTAAGCTAATAATTGTAGTACCTTTGGTATTTCCATCTCCTAATACTACTACTTTGTCTCTTGGAGGAGCTGTGGCATCCAACTGTCCAAGGTTACGCAAAAAGTACTCAGCAAAGCCATTGCACACGATGTAGGTATATGGGATTCCTTCAGCCTCAATTGATCTCCGGAACTTAGCCTTGAGAGCGAAAAGGCTGGAGACTGGCTCAACTGCATTGACATGATCCACATCCAGTCCAAACTCTGATGGGAGAAATCTCTGAAACTCAAAGATAATTTTATTGTAAAAGTTTCTCTAGAACAGTAATCATTCAGTCCAAGATTTGGAATCGAAAAAGGAAGCGAAGTTAGGTTCTAGCTTGCTAGGAAAATATATATTGAAAAGGTGTTTGATGCCTTGCCTTGATATTTCCAGCCTCTTTAATGGCAGCAATGATTTTCACCTCATCACTCATTTGTTGAACCCCAATTGTAGAGATCACGACATCCACTCGCTTGATTGCCTTCACCAAGCTCTCATGATGATAGATGTCTCCCTGCGAGAAATCTCCATGAATTTGAAGATCAATAGGCTAAGCAAACTCAAAATAAAAGCACACGTACGCAAAAATTAAGTGGAAGACATACGTAGACAAGTGCCACCCCAGAGCTCTTGAAGCTCTCAATGAGTTCCAACCTTTCAGGATTAGAACCTCCGCTTTCTCTAACCAATGCAAAAGTCGGGTGCCCAGATTTCACACTTGCCTCGACCATGAACTTTCCTATATATCCGGTCGCTCCGATTATCAAAATCTTGCTTTTTTGAGCCATCTATAGAGAACTTCAAATGAAATGGAGGGGCTGAAGCAGTGACTATCTTGGGTATACGTAGCTGATCGCTGTTTCGAATGAAGCAAACAAGGGTTCCTTAAATACACAAAACTGGGCTTCCTTCATCTCATGGACCGTTAATTTCCACCTCCCGCAATCAACAAGGCTTGATGAATGACACCTAATTTCTTTAGTCTTAATTTCTTAAAAACCACTGATTGTTTTTGTTTCCAATGTCTATTTGTGGAAAGTCATTACAAAGCTGGAACATGGATATCTTCTTGTCCAAATTCAAGTTCGGTGATATATCTTTGTTTCTGACCTTCCTGTTTAATGTCAAACGCCCCGATTTATAAGAAACGCCCGTGGTTAGTCCAAACAAATGACATTTACAAATAGTTGGAACTTAATTATCTGTTAACCAGTCAGAAATGATGTTGTGTTTGTCTAGTTATTTATGTTTGAAGTTTTATATATATATATATATATAT